>JAPYZD010009129.1:0-11774 GCA_030522725.1 Ichneumoninae sp. B BG-2022a
TTTTTTTCAGATTTTTACACCATCAAGAAGTACTAGCAATTTTCTCTTATTGTTGTCGAACTTATGCGAAGTCAGCGCGCAGCGAGACTCCCTCCTTAAATAAATCTCTATTGGAATTATAATAAATCTGTGCCGGAATACAAAGCTACCGTCAAGCCGGTAGAGTTTTATTTTGATTCTGGCTAGAGTTTTAATTTAAGTCCGGTAGACTTTTATTTTGATTCTGGTAGAAATTTTGGTACAGTTATAAGTGGTGGAGATGTAAATGTGCCTAATAGCTCCGATACGAATAATCAATTGAAGAAGCTCTAAGTTAATTCGGCATTCAAAACCATACACCGCGAAAAAAATATAGTAGAATCAATTACATTTTTTTCCCGAAGTCGCCGTGTAAATTATTTCTTACGAGGACGCAATTCAAATAAATGTTAACTTGACCGTTTTTAATCAAATGCAATTCACTTGCGCCCGTAAATCCAATGTTATTTCGACTATTGGAAAAAATATTTGATTCTGTTTAATAATCTTCTTTTTCATAATGTACGCCAACAAACTATTTAACGGTGACGGAATATAAGCTTTATAAATCATTTGTGTGTAGCACAACATTTTTGACGTAAATTTACAACACTTCACATCAGTTAATTAAAAATGGTTAAAATGTGAAAAAAGTGTTGCTTGAATTTTGCTTCTCCACGAAGACGACTTAATTTTTTATCTCTCGGCATCGCCACTCATTTCACCGACCATTAAAAAAATTCTCTGACTTTTCCCCGATCTCCCAAACAATGTTTTAATTCCCTGCCATTATCAGAATTTCCAGTTCTTCCCTGACCGGTTGACACCGTACGAAAGTATCCTCAAAAAGCTGTACAGTCTTTCAAAAAATTAAATGAAAAATCTCGAGATTCGAATTCTCTAATTTCCCCAAAAAAAAAAAAAAAAATGCAATTTTCCAGCTTAAAAATTCCCCGACCCTTCCAGATTGTCCCCGACAGTCTCCCCTCACCGAAGATGCATCCGCACAGAAACTATCGAGTCCGCTCAATTCCGCGTCCTACTTATAGTTCCATTGTTCTCCCAAGACATTGATCGATCGACATTGCGACTTGCAGGAGCGTGGAATGCGAGCTACCACGGAACCGACGGTTACGTCTGCGTGGAGCACGTGCCCTATCACTCGGAACTCTCGACGGTATTCCTGAGGGCGGGGAGGCAATCGGGTTACCGTGTACTCGACTACAACGGGCCCGAGCAGCTGGGTTTCTCGTACATCCAGGTGAACATGAACGAGGGAGCTCGTTGCAGCGCGTCGAAGGCGTATCTCCGGGTGAAGAGGGCGAACCTGGACATCGTGACGGAGGCGCGTGTGACGAGAATCCTGATAGACGACAAGAAGAGAGCGCACGGTGTGGAGTACGTGAAGAACGGAGCGCTGTGCAGAGTGGACGCGGCCAAGGAGGTCGTCGTCTCGGCGGGCACGATAGACACGGCGAAGCTGCTCATGCTCTCGGGCGTGGGGCCGAGGGAGCATCTGGAGGAGCTGGGCATCGAGGTGGTGAAGGACTCGAGGGTCGGCTACAACCTCTACGAGCACGTGGGCTTCCTGGGTCTGACCTTCATGGTCAATCGGAGCGTGACGCTGCTCCAGGGCAACCTGGCGAGTCCCTCGGTGCTTCTTCGGTACCTGGTGAGCCGCAGCGGTCCGATGTCCATCCCGGGCGGCGCCGAGGCGTTGGCCTTCGTCAGGACGAAGTACGCCCCGGACTCGAGGCCCGACATCGAACTTCTGTTCGCCTCGGGCTCGATCCACTCGGACAACGGGGCGAGCGTCAAGAAGGGCATCGGTCTGTCGGACGAGCTCTACGACGCGGTCTTCCGCCCCATCGAGAACAAGGACGCCTGGTCCATCTGGCCGATTCTGCAGGACCCCCGAAGCCACGGCCGGGTGAAACTCAAATCGAAGAATCCTCTCGACGATCCGGTCATCGAGCCCAATTTTTTCACTCATCCTGCGGACATTGAGATACTGTTAGAAGGGGTCAAACACGCTATAAAATTGTCGAGGACCGCGCCGTTCAGGGCGTATGGAACGAGACTTCACGATATTAAGATTCCGGGCTGCGAGACGCTCGAGTTTGGGTCGGACGACTATTGGCGGTGCGCCATAAGGCACTTGCCGTCCATGATGAACCACGAGATCGGAACGGCCAAGATGGGACCCCAGGACGATCCGAGTGCTGTCGTTGATCCTCAGCTCAGGGTTTACGGCGTCGAGAGATTGAGGGTCGTCGATGCGTCGGTCATGCCCAAAATGCCGGTCGGGCATGTTAACGCCGGGATTTATATGATCGGTGAGAAAGCCTCCGATATGATAAAACAGACTTGGAGTCGGGTCGTCTAAGGTGATGCGATATATCGCCGCCCGTAACGAAAACTTTAGTGGATGAGGTTTTGCACCCAGAAAAATAATTTATTTGACGGCACCCGTTTATTTGGTTTAAGTAAAATATTTATTTGATTTAAATAAATATTTATTTCATGTAAGTAACTATTTACTTAATTAAAATAAATATTTATTTTAATCAAATAAATATTTTACTTAAGGTGATTGGGGCGAGTGGTGTTCATTCCGGCTAAATTCGAGAAATTCGGGCAAGAATTGCGAACACTTCCCAATGTTATAAAAATCTGAAAAAATTCATACTTATTATAGGCATTGAAAAGACTAATTTTACATAATAATACATGTTTCAAAATGTTATTAACAAATTGTTGGAAAAAAAATTGTTCATCAAAATATGTGGTAACTCAATTTTTTTTAACGAAAATGATTCGTTCACTTTTCGGAATACGTATGAATTTTTTCAGATTTTTATCTTTATTTTGACTTTTGCACATTTTTCCATGTGAAAAACAAGGAAAATCAAAATAAAGATAAAAATCTGAAACCTATGGTTTTGATTTTTGTGTTTTTTCAGACATTTTTTCCGTATAGACAAATTAAAAAATCAAAGCATATTGAAACATCTAAAAAAATTCATACGTATTCAGAAAAATAAACGAATCGTTTTCATAGAAAAAAAATTGTTTTGCCGGGCAATTTGTTAAACAATTAATTTTTTGATTAATTTGTTAATAGCATTTTAGAATTATTATTGTGAAAAATTAATCTTTTCAGTATCTTTAATCTGCATGAATTTTTTCAAATTTTTATATCATCGAGAAGTACTTGCAATATTCGCTTACTTTTCTCGAACTTATGGGAGATGAGTGGGAAGCGACATAGTTACCTTAATTAAGGCCATGTGAAAGATGTACCACGTGACATATGAGTGCGAGAGATATAGATGCATTTTTCGAATCAATGCCACTTAAAAAGCACATTTATATCTCTACCACTCACAACTCTACCAGAAAACATCTCCATATTACAACTCTACTAAAATCTCTACCCCTGAAGAAAAAACTCTACCCGAATTGAAGTAAAACTTTACCGGAATTAAAATAAATCTATTCCGGAATTTAAATAAATCTATTCCGGAATTAAAATAAATCTATTCCGGAATTAAAATAAATCTATTCCGGAATTTAAATAAATCTATTCCGGAATTTAAATAAATCTATTCCGGAATTGAAATAAAACTCTCCCGGAATTAAAAAAAAATTCCGGGAGAGTTTTATTTCAATTCGGGGAGAGTTTTTTCTTCAGTGGTAGAGATTTTGGTAGAGTTTTAATACGATAGAGATGTAATATGGTTTTCTGATAGAGTTGTTAGAGCTATCTTTTTTGGTAGAGTTATTATCCGGTAGACTTGTTTTCTGGTAGAGATATAAATGTGCCATTTAAAACCGATTGACGATTCGGATAAAACGGAAACATCATCGCACACGGTATTAAATCGTACATCCGCTAATGCTTTGCTTTTTCCCGAAAAGTCTACGGTCTCTGAATCGCATTCATTACAGATTTTTGTTACCGACTGAGTCGTTTCAAATGTCCTTAATGGGAAGCGAAATATCGCGGTCGGTAATGAAAACTGTAATGAACTTTTCTCAAGTATGCTAATTTTTTTTGGAAAAAGCAAATTCGAGTCGTCCGCGCACGGTAATTTCGTATCCGGCCCGAATTAATTTGTTTTCCAAAAAAATTAGCACCATTGAATAAAGTTAACTTGAAAATTGCAACAATCTCTCTCGCACGCCCAGCTGTTTAATTTTCCCTTCAGACCGTATGAAAGATCTCCAAATTCAAATCAGGCTGTTCTAAAGTACGCGCGATACCACGGTCGGTAACAAAAACTGTAATTCATTTTTTTTTAACCATGCTAATCACGTTCAAGGACAAATTCGTACGCGAACCTGAATCGATATCCGATTCGTGCAAAAATTTGCTTTCGACTCGAAACGGCTTGTGTCCTTGAAAAAAAAATCAATTACATTCTTTCTTACCGACTGAGCCCGGCTCGGACCGGGTGAAAAGTGTCACGTCGTCTAAACATGTAAAAATATATGGTTTTAAATTTTTAATTTATATATATAAACACAGCGTTAAAATAAAATCTGATGTAGCAGCGAAAGGTCAAGGTTAAAAGTCTCCGTCCTCTGCTACAGCAGATAAAAACTCTGTGGCGTGTGAGCCATGAATTTTTGTAAGCTTCGTATCTAAACGTCGAAGAAATATTTATATCAAAGCCACCAGCACTATTGCACGAAAGAAAAATTTTTAAAAAAATGAATAAATAAAAAGTTTCTCAACAAACTACTTTTCGTACGCAAAGTAGCTTTGGTTATTACATAATTCACGAACGCGCCGTACGTCACGTACCGCGCCTGAATACGACGATAGATTAGAAATCTCGCGTGAGCGTACGCGAAACCGGCGTTCCATCGTCCAGCGGAGCCGGCGAAGGAAAATAAAAAAATTATTGCCCGTTTTATCGATCCACGCGTTCCCGGCTTCTGTGTCATTGGGACGTATAGTTGGAATACCGGGAAACGTTTCCCGCTGACATAACGGATATTATTATTCGCACGTGGAGAGTTAGGTTAACGCGCGATGGTGGCACTGCGATAGCGAGAAAGGGGCGGGAGGGGGGGGGGGGGGGGGGGGGAGGGCGATATGGTCAGGGGTGGCACCGGCGCGCCCCCCCGCGCCCCCGAGTTCATGGTATAGTCCCCCCGTCAAATACCACGGTAAAGTAATTGGCGCCCAGATGATTTATCACCAAGGCCACGGAAATTACAAAAAAAAAATCTTCAACGGTAAATGTACACATGGTTGTGACGGTCTTCCATCACATCCGATGATTGCATTCGATGGCTTTTTTACTGCGAACGAATTTTGGGCATGAATAATAAAAATCATTATTATTGTTACAAATCTTCTACCGTTAAATATGTAGATTGTTGTAACGATCTTCCATTGTGTCCAATTATTGTATTTTATGGCTTTTTTACTGCAAACGAAGTTTGGGTGTCAAAATCCATCATATTTCAGTGATTGCATTCGATGGCTTTTCTTTCACTGAAATCGAATTTTGGACATGAAAAATAATAATAATAAATCTTCAACACTTAAATATATAGATTGTTGTAACGATCTTCCATCATATCCGATGATTGCATTCGATGGCTTTTTCACTGTAAATTAATTTTGGCTGTGAAAAATTTTTATAATAATAATTACTGTTTGAAAATATAGACTTCCGGCGGTTGGTTTCCACTTATCTTAGTTCATTACTTATTATTATTTTATAATTCACTATTACGTAGCTTCAGAGCTATGTGACAGTAAATAGTAATTTATATTAGAGTTTAATGTAAACAGGTTGTAAAATGAGAAAACAAAGCAAATAAATTAAAAATTAAATGATAATAATAATAATAATAGTAGAAGTACATGCATTAGATCAAACGCCGGCGTGTTTGTTACTCTGAAATCCAAAAGACCCATCACCAGACAATTGGGAATCGACAGTGGCGTAATTGCAATACAGCCAAAACTCCGATGCGAAAACTAAATGAAAATACAAATAGTTTGTCGTATCGGGCTAAAACTTAACATGCTGAGAATAAATAATAATAAAAAAAATGTATAGGTATACGTCGCAGTATCCAATCCACTGTGCAGAATTGCACAAAAGTGATCAGCGAATCGCACACAGGACGCACCCAAAAGGTCTTTTATCAATGCCATGGATTTACAAGAGATTTTTTGTACAAACTTGTGTCACAAAAACACAGGCACTGCGAAAGTGTAAAAATTCGACCTGGCTTTTGCCAGGATTTCGCCAGAAGATGCTGTGCAGTCCGACCACCAAGTAGAATCATCACTGACACTAGTCTGAGTCATGATTGAAAAAAGAATCATTTTCGGACCGGCTATTCATCGCGAAAGGAAAAAAAAAACCCATTTTATTTTTCGATCACGAGCTTCGCGTGCGGAGTGCGTGCATAACGAAGCCGGTAAAAAAAAATGTTAAAAAGGCGATGCATCGTAACCTCGAAAGGTGACACTTGTTAAGTTTTTTTTTGTTTCTTTTTTCGGCGGCTCTGAAGGAAGGTCCCCGGCTAGGGTGAATCGTTGCATTCGAGTCGCTGAACAAGTCGGTGCCTCGAACGAAAGATCGCCGGACGGCGGAGTGGAGCATTTTTTTTTTGTATTCTCTGCGTAAAGACGTACCTGATACGACAAGCGCCTCGTTCGGGCCGCAAGTATGAACGTTTCCCATCGCGGATGCAGATTTTTTCTAGCTTCCGATTTACCGTTCGACACTCGGTCCGGAGCCTACGGAAACACGCACGAACACCGTGGTTTAACACCAACAACACCTACGTACGCCGCTCGCCTGCGCAATTAAAATCTAATTGATACTAACAAGCCCTAACGCCATGAATGCATTTGTAACCACACCGAAGCGCTACGCGATAGATATACAATCCCAACTTTTTTTTTCTTTCTTTCACCACTACGATCTTACGCGAATATTCGTAAATACGGCGGAGGAGCAAAAAGTGACGGAGAACCACTGATTCTCTTCTACCCGAAAGCCACTGCCCAAAACTATTCGGAGAACTTTCGCGGAGGTCCCACTGTGAGTCAGTGTTGCCAATGACGCGGCGAGCGATTAGAAAACGAACGACGATTAAACAACAACAAAAACACGCGCGGTACCCACTTTGCTTGAACTCCTTTATCTTAGTTTGCTGCTCGCTATCTTATCTCGCGATTATTCGTTAATTTGGTTTCGCGCTGCTTCAACGAACGATGGACGTTACGTCGTAGTTCTTTCCCGTCACGAGACTGAACATTCCCGCCATGGCTCGAGCAAAACAGCATATACGCGTCAAAATCGCGCGAGGCTACGCGAAGTTGGGCGCACAGCGGTTGTCAACTTTGAACTACGGCCATGCCTTTTTACGCATTCCATCTTGCGAGGATGAATGATCGCCGCGCAGATATTATTACTTTTCACGCCGCTCCGTTCGATTTATCGAATAATCTGTACGCACTCTTCCAAATATATACTACAATTTTCTGTTTCCGAATAGTATGCTTTGAAAAGCCTTGAAACTTCGTTGACTCTCGACTTTTATAAATGAAGTTCCAAGAAGTTGGGTGGAGCAAATGTAGTTTGTATGAATCAATACCACCGCTTCGATAACCAATTTGTATAGTTAAAGTATAGTTTGTATGCAAACTAGTTAGGCTGCGAACGAATTATAATGTTCCGTCGGGATTGTACACCTTACGCATCTGGCTTGCGGCAAATGTTTGCTTATTAATTTGTTTATTTTAGAAAAGGAAATCTCAATACTCTGTCGCGTGATCACCGTTGCGAATACATCGGCAATTCGTGGACGCGCACGCCTAGTTCAAACATACGAACGACGACGAAATTTTGTTTAATTACAGACGAATCCCGGGAACGCCACCGTGGAAGTTCATTGTCGCGCCACCTGTTGGAACAGCGACATAAACGTCTCTTCTTGCGCCTCTACGCTCCTTCCGATATAAAAATATAAAATTCTTAGAAAAATCAGCGAAGTGTCAGGTAATTTGTTTATTTGTCTGTTATAATGCGTGATTGTACAGAACAAGAATAAAACAAATCTGCCTCCGTGAAGGAGTAAAATTCATAAAACAATTTCTTCTTCACAAATTCTTACTAAACGAAGGCAATTTTTGAAAAATGAACTACACTTATCTCGTGAATTTATAAATTTGCTTAATTACAAACGAATCCCGGGAACGCCACAGTGGAACTTCAAGCAATTCTTGAAAAACGAACTACACTTACCTCGTGAATTTACGAAATTTGTAAATTTGTTTAATCACAGACGAATCTCGGGAACGCCACAGTGGAACTTCACTGTCGCGCCACCTGTCGGAGCAGCGATGTAACCGTCTCTTCTCGCGACTCGACGCTCCTTACGACGTCCTCGCAAACCGATGCCCTTACCCAATTCAAATTAAGCTGTTTGAAGACTCGTTTCATAACCTAGACCCAAAACGTTCGGTTTTACTCATCAACGGACTAATCGACGGAGAGAGAACGGGAGAATATATTAATGCAGTATTATTATGAAATAATGTGGCCGATCGGAACTCGAAGGATCATCAACGAGATCGATTACGTTAACGTGAAAATGTCAATCGCCATTCGCCGCAGCGTAACAGTTTGTCAGTGACCGACGTTCTCGTGCCCAATACAATGTTTACAGAGCCTCGAGTGTAACGATTAAACAAATATGAACACACCTCAATCGAACAAAAAAAAGCGCAATAGAATGGGCGGACACAACGAATCTGTCACTGCCGGTAACGGTGAAATTTTGAGCCCTCAGGATATTTCCCGCTTCGTTCTGGTATGTCGTTTTCCAATCGACGCTCGGATTATTATTACTTTTTTTTCTTTGGGTAGATAATTAACTGTTGCGTTGAAACACCGAAGGTAACGCCGGCGGACGAGGACAGTCACAAGCAGCTGCGTTTGGGGATAAACGACACCTTGTCGATTCTCTCGACCGGCGAGTACGAAGCTAACAATAAGACTGGCAGTCAGAAAGGATTAAACTCGGCGGCCGAGAGGGAGAAGGAGGACAGAGCCATTCTCAGTTCGCTGCCCGTGGCCACGGTCAAGCATCTCGACGGCTACGAGAACCAGATCGGCGAAGCTGAGCCGCTTCCAAATTCGTACGTGAGGTTCATGGAGCGCAGCGGCGAGGAACTGGACGGTAAGATGGATTTACGTAGAGTTAAATAATTGGGATTTTGGAAATCTGTGGAAATACAATTTGTGCAACGCGTAACTATTGTACACTTGTATGGTTTCACTCAGCACTGTACCTTGACTGGAGGAATTGCATTGTTGCGTTACTATGGTTTCATATTGATTTTTTTTTTCTTTGTGTATGATTTTTTATAAACACTTGCTGGCCTCTAAAAACGGTGGGAAAAGTTCCCGGACTTTTCGCTGACTTCCCCAGAACAAATTATAATTTTTACTCTGGATTAAATTCGATATTCTATAATTCGGTAATAAGAGTAACCAATTAATGAAACCTATGATGTCGAGATGAAATTCAAGACAATGTTTATAATTGACTTATTGGTGACGCAAAATAGTGTTTATTTACGAATTTACAAATTTACAAGCTTGCAAATTTACAAATACACGACATAAATGTAATCCAATTTTCAAAAGTTCCTTTCATTTTACTAAGAATTTCTTGTATGCGAACAATAAATTGTTCCTTGAATTTTGCTCCTTCACTGAGACAGCTTTGACTGATTCATTATAACAGACAAATAAAAAAATTACCTGACAATTCCCTGATTTCTCTACCAATTTTTTTATTCCCTGACATTTCCAGGATTCCAGAATTCCAAAATTTCCCTAATCAGTCGGCACCTTCTAGCACGCATTTTATTTATCTTTTCTTTCCAGTAAATGTGCTACTTTACCGCGAGTCGCAGTTACCATTTCGCCAATGAAAAGACTCATCCGCATAATAATATAAAACCCAAATTCCCGCAGGCGAGGTGGAGTACGATCTGGACGAGGAGGACTCTGCGTGGTTGTCGATCGTGAACGAGCGTAGGCTGGCCTCGGGTCTGACGCCGCCGATGGAGGCCGACACGTTCGAGCTCCTGATGGATCGTTTGGAGAAGGAATCTTACTTCCAGCAGCAGAGCAACGGCGGCGGTGGAATAGCGGCGGACGAGGACGCGGTGTGCTGCATATGCATGGACGGCGAGTGCCAGAACAGCAACGCGATACTGTTCTGCGACATGTGTAATCTGGCGGTGCATCAGGACTGTTACGGAGTGCCGTACATACCGGAGGGTCAGTGGCTCTGCCGAAGATGTCTGCAGAGTCCGTCGCGAGCGGTCGATTGCGTTCTGTGCCCGAACCGAGGCGGTGCGTTCAAGCAAACCGATCGACCGGCCACTTGGGCCCACGTGGTGTGCGCTCTCTGGATACCCGAGGTGCGTTTCGCCAACACGGTGTTTCTCGAGCCGATCGACAGCATCGAGAGCATTCCGGCGGCGCGTTGGAGACTCACGTGTTGCGTCTGCAAGAGGCGCGGTGCAGGCGCCTGCATACAATGTCACAAGAGCAATTGTTACGCGGCTTTTCACGTAACGTGCGCCCAGCAGGCGGGACTCTGCATGCGAATGCGAACCGTGCAGCCGGCGAACGGCGAACCGATGCTCGTGCAGAAAACCGCCTACTGCGAGACCCACGCGCCCCCCGATTATCAGCCGTCGACGAATCCCGCCGAAGCGAGGAGACGGGCCATCGCCAACAAGAAAAGTTCTTCCGCCCCCGTTATCTCGATACCGACGATACCTCCCGAGCGCATACGCGAGATCGCCAATCTGGCCGAGGGGCTGCCGAAACGGAGCCAGCTCATTCAGCGACTCATAGCGTACTGGACTCTGAAGCGACAGAATCGTAACGGCGTGCCGCTACTCAGAAGGCTGCAGAGTTCTCATCCACATTCCCGGCCACCCGCCCTCGGCGATCACTCGTCGCCGCCGCCCGACGGGGAATTGAGGGGCGAACTTTATCGTCAGCTTAAATACTGGCAGTGCCTGAGACAGGACTTGGAACGCGCGAGGTTGCTGTGCGAGCTCGTGCGGAAAAGAGAAAAATTGAAAAAGGAACTCTTCAAAGTGTACGTAATTATACGTTCAGCTTTCGGCGACTTATGTTTTGTTGCCGCCGTGGATCTTGAATTAATGGTTTGTTTTTTTATTTTTTTTTTTTGCAGGAAAGAGAAATGTATGTGGTTCGAACTGAGACCACTGGAAAGTATCGTACGGACGCTGCTGGAGGCTTTCAAAGCGAAGGATACGAATGATGTGTTCGGACAGCCTGTTAACACCGAGGAAGTCCCGGACTATCTCGATATCGTCACCCATCCGATGGATCTCTCGACTATGGAGGTAGGGAAAGAAAAGCTACGAATATACTTTTTTTTCCCGACTTCGCTAAAATAACCACATTCCTTACAAACTTCGGACTCCGAGAATATCGCGCACTTCGCCTCTCTCGTAGCATAATAGGGTGACGTGCAGGTGCCCGAAACCGAGTCGTGTCCAATAAGCAACACGAACCTATGCAACGTCTTCAGCACACTTTGAGTCCTAAATCGTTTGCTGGAAACCAGCGAAATATCCCGTGGCCAAAATTACTGAAAAGAAAAAACATCCACGAGAAACTCGTCCGGCGCGTAACGAAATATTTAGAGCAACAGTCTTC
>JAPYZD010009130.1:0-12944 GCA_030522725.1 Ichneumoninae sp. B BG-2022a
GGAAGTTAGGTAGCTTAGCTGAGTGCGGGTAGGGAGTGCTAGGGGGGAATCGGGATGGGGTTCCGTAAAAACCCGACAGGGCATACGGTGGAATTGGAATAATAAATATAAAAATATATATATATATGTAGGGAGAATTCCCATATTAACTAAGCCAAAAATGTTACGTATCACGTACCATCACTGGGTCATACGAGCCCGTTCAACTGTATAGCTGCGAGTCCCTCTCTCAAAGGGCAAGAGCTAAATATCACCGGTTTAATTTTAGGTCTTTTTCATGGATTATTTCTACCTTATAACTCCAACATGTCATAACAATATGAGGATCGTTTCACTTTTTTATGAACGAACTTTTCATTATCGCCATTAGCGCGTACATCATTGTATCACCGTACCTCGGCCGACTCATATCTTGTAATAATTATTACTAGATATGAGTCGGCGTATCTCCAGAGTTGCTTTCGATTTGGATAGGCCTTTTCTGAAAGTTCGTCTACCTACATGGTAGGCAGACGAAATACGCCATTGATTTTGTTACCTGCCTATCAAATCTTTCTTGCTCCAAGTAAAATATTACCCCTTTCTGATATTTCTACTGAAATGTAAAAGAAATTATACTAACAAATTATGTTTCTTCACGTTGAGTCTTATAAGTAACGGCGTATTTCTATTAAATATAGAAATAATTCCATTTTGTTAGAATAATAACATGTAATGCCTTGTATCTTTATATCTGCATCGAACGCACAACCGCAAAGTATGACATGGCTGTTCTTATTACCTGGAATATAAGACGGAATCTCAACATCATTTCTCACAAAGCAAATTGACGAATATAATCTTTCCTTGATCGCTGTAGAAACTCTCCTCGATCCCACGAGAATCTTCTTGGATCCGCGGAGGAACGAGGAGAAGCGTAGTTCTGTGAATTCAGAAATCGCGGGGTACGAAATCCACGCTACGCGCAGGGGTTTTTGATGACCGCTGAACGTGACGAAAACTCCGCACTCCGCGACTCTTTTATCATATTTGTTCTTGCTAGGATAGGGTTGAGTTGTGAGACCGTGAAGATATCTGCACGAGACAAAATTTCATCACGCTGTAACGGTTGTATTTTGCATCGCACAAACTTTTCTCGAGGAAGTTCACTTGGAGAATAAAATTCTATAAGTAAACAATTGTTCATTCTTCATAAAGCCGTGCACTGACGGAGACTTGCCGAAGATGAAATTTGATGTCATGCAGATATCTTCGGGGTCATTGAGTTGCGAGAATCGTAAGCGCATCGCGTAAGTGCAGCTACGATGTGTAATGACACCCAGGTGAACTCAACGGTGTCGCTCAACACTCGACACATTATCCTGATAAAGAAATGCAGTGGAATCAACTGAACATTCGGGCAGGGACGTTCAAATAAATATTTTGTTGGTCGAACAAAATATTTTACCGCCGCAAAAATATCTTAGTGAAATCATTAAAAAAAATGGTTGAATTAACCAATCTTTTAGCTGCACATACAAAATATTTATTTTAACGTCCCTGCCCGAATGTTTCATTGATACAACTATACTTTTTTATCAGTGTAAGATACTCCTCGACTCCCGAGAGGTTTCCGAAGCCCGGAGGGATTCGAAAAACTCTCGAAAAATCGGGACATAACACCCCTCGCCCCTTACTTCAGTTGCCGTCCTCAACATATTTACATAATACCGTAGTATATTCCTAAGTCCTTTCTTAATTACTTACTCATTCTAGTATCCATTCACGCATCGCACATCACTCATCATCTACCTTCATCACCTCACAGTCAGCCGCTGGTAGCGGCAGCTTCAACGCCCCCATCGACTCGAAGAGCTCCCTGACGAGGGTGTCCAATGAGGATGCACCGTCTTCTTCTGCGCCCTCCGCTGCATCCATGATTATAGACTCGGCGTCGGCGTCATCCGAGAGAGACCCCGCAACCGTTGCCCCGTCCACGACATCCACCTCGCGACGCTCGTCCCCGATGCTGTTGGTGCCGAATTTATCTGCCTCCTCATCTGAACTCTGCGAGTACGATGAGGTGAAGGCAGTGAAGCGCTCGCCCTCCGCCTTGACCACGTCGGCCGCAGCCGCTGAGTCATCTACGGCGCCATCGTCCACGACATCCTCCATCACGATGTTGTCCCCCATCCTAGCGTTGTTGTCGGTGATGACCTCCGGATGTGCAGCCGCTCGACCTCTGATTTGGGAGAGATGCGGGTTGTCGGGCTCCTCAAGGATGTCCTCCTCCTCCATGCTTGTCTTGTTGATCGGCCGGGAGCCTGCGCCCTCGTCACCCAGGTCGATCAAATCAGGCAGTTGGATACTCGGCAGAGGTATCAAGGCCTGCGGCCCGGCGACCTCGGACATCCCGTCCAGCAGGTCGTGCGTCTCGTCCGGTTTCCTCCATCGGATGTACTCGTACGCAAACCCGGGCACGAGTGTAATTTTTTTCGTCATCGTGCTTGCGTTGCACGTCTTTCTCGTTGTCTGAGTGCACACGGAGACCACGGAGGTCCCGCCTGGACATCCCTGGTTTTCGTAGGTGGCTCGCTTAGGGATGGTCCCTGATGACTTGAACGCGGACGTAGACAGTCGTGTCGTAGTCAACCTGTCCGACTGTGCAGGTGCTGGTACCGACGGTGCCGTTCCTACCCAGGAGCGCGCGATGATGACTCTTGCCGCAGCTCCCGAGGAACAGCCAGCGCTGGTGGGGCTTGTAGGCACTCGCCCAACGATGACGTCCTCGACCATTCGCTTATAAAGGGTCAGGCAACCGTATATATGGCTCGAATAATTCCCACCTCGAATCCGAACGCCGCATAATTTGCAGCGCAGCAGCTCGAATTGCCTTGTCAATGACGGAATCGAGCGATGCGCACACGCATCCATGTCTGGACACTGGCGGCTCCCGCGCTTGCAGACAGCACAACGACCTTGGCGCGTGTCCTCGATAATGACGCGGTGAAGCTCACTTATGTCCGACATGATCGACTTTCTTTAAAAAATAATTATTTATGCATGCGCACATTAAATTGTTTATCAGTTGAACACCGACGTGTTCAGCACTCACATCCGGTCACTTTTAATTGCATCAATTAAACGTAGTTTTGCTAAGTTCCTATAACATAGTATTATTAATAGGCGCACTGACTTCGCTGAGACGCGCACATTAAATTGTTTATCAGTTGAACTCCGGCACGCTCAGCACTCACGTCCGGTCGCTTTTAATTGCATCAATTAAACATAGTTTTGCTAAGTTCCTATAACATAGGATTATTAATAGGCGCCCTGACTTCGCTAAGACGCGCACATTCGATTGCTTATCAGTTGAATACCGGCGCGTTCAGAACTCACATCCGGTCACTTTTAATTGCATCAATTGAACCTGGTTTTGCTAAGTTCCTATAAACATATAGGATTACTAATAGGCGCACTAAGTTCACTGAGACGCGCACGATCGAGCCTTTAACTACTTTTTCGCTAAAACATCTGTATTATCCGCCGATATGTGTGAATATATATTGTCAGCTCACTGTATTGTTACTTTTATTCTTAATTTTCACGTTGCAATGTTTTCTCAACTATTTCGGCGGGTTGTTAAGCTACGCGTCGTCGGTAAAATTCTTTTCTCGGTGAGCTCGGAACGCAAAGGCTTCAAGAGAAGTTCGAGAGGAAATGACGGGACTGGGTCGTCTTAGAAATCGAAGGCGATGATTAGTAAGCGCTTAATGCCTCTTGGTGGGGTAGAATGCGAGACACAATGTTTAGTCTCGAGAGTCCAGCGTCGTGCAGTGGTAACGCTACCCTTGAAGCGAGGCTGCTGAAGCCGTTGTTCCTTATCTCCCCTTTAGTTACGCCGGCAGTCGCAGACCACGTTGCCGGAAAATTTGTGTCCGCACGAATAAAGCATTTTGCTGGCCACCATTGCTACCCGGATTGTAAAACCATCGAGGTAGACCGAATGGTCTTGTTTCTCTCTTTCATATTGGCCTCTAGTTCTGTTAATTCGCCCGTTGCGAGATACGAAGTCCGCGCCACGCGCAGGAATTTTTGATGACCGCTGAGCATGACGAAAATGCCGCGATTCTTTTTGTCACATTTACTCTCGCAAAGATCGGGTTGGGTCGTGTGAATCGTGAGCGCATCGCGTGAGTGCAGGTGCTGGGTGCAATTACACCCAAACCCATATAGCAGAAAATGTTTTGAAATCATTACAGAAATATCTTCCATCTTTTATATCTTACGAAATATTTCTGATATAGATGAAAATAGTGTTTTGAAATATTCTGTCAAAATATTCCAACGAAACATTTCTTAAATATTTCGGAAACATACTTAATCTTTGAATACTTTTGAAAGATTTCTGAAACATAGTGGCAAAATATTTGGAACTAGTTTTTATTTTATGTTTCACCGAAATATTTATACAAGTGTTTCAAAAATATTTCCGTGCTAAGTGAGCATGAGCTCAGCTATGTAAAGCAAACTTCGACACGTTAATAGTTACGTCTCGTCTCCCGAGAAGCTTACAAAGCCCAGAGGGTTTCGAAAAACGAGCGAAAAATCGAGACGTAACAAATTTTTACATCGTTCAATTCTTTTGTATTACGATTTTTCCGCGCCGGTCGGCGTTGAAAACCGACGGCGATGGCCGATGACGTACTTTGCCGTCTTGTTCAGCAAGCGGCAGAGTTCAGTGGTGAGTGGTGGCGCTGGGGTCATCGGAGCGTCATTTTCCGGTCGGTCATGTGACGGTCACAGGAGCAAAAAATTACCTGCCAGCAATTCGGTGCAGGTCTCTAAAAAGGCTGACATATAAAAATTAAGCGACTTCATTGAAATTTTGATTATTAAAATTCAAAGTTTTCCCTTTAAAAACCTGACGGAATTCGTGATAAAAAATGATGGTCATTGTGCAATTATATGCTAGTTTGACCATATTTCTGACGCTTTATTAAAATTACCATCAATGCACATCATAGTTCCAAGAAATATCAAAATGATGGTCATTTTTATGTAAATCGACGTCAAAGAGAAATGACGATCATTGCACATCTCTAGCCACAGATCTATCAGTCAAACATTGAGGTGAGTGGTAACGTTTAGAAAGGTGACATATGAGTGCAACAGAGACAGTTGCATTTCTTCGAATCAATGTCATACAAAAATGGTTTACATTTGGAATAAAACCGAAGTATCATCGGACGCGGTATTGAATTCTACATCAGCTAATACTTTGCTTTTTCGCGAAATATCTACGATCTCCGAATGCCCTTCATTACAGTTTTTGTTACCGACTGAGTCTGTTTTACCTCACTTTAAGGTGGGGCTGACGGTCAACATGACCTCAAAATATTTAAAATCCATTTTTTCCCGAAACGGTTTAGTGGAAAACAAAAAACTAATTGCGTATTTGATTAACGCAGTGCGTCCCAAAATTAATTTTTCACTTTATAGAAACGTTTTGGAGAAAAATAGATTCAAAATGTTTACTCTGTTCCTCTCGCACTTGTACGTATTTAATCGTACTTTAAGGGTAAGTGAAACAGCTGTGCGTGCGAGAGAGATAATTGCATTTTCAAATTAACTTTATTCACTGGTGATAATTTTTTTGAGAAAAAAATGAATTCGGGCTGTATGCGAAATTGCCGTATGAAACCGACTCGAATTTGCTTTTCCCTCAAAAAATTAGCGCCCTTGAGAAAAGTTCATTACAGTTTTCATTACCAACCGCGATATTTCACTTCCCCTTAAGGTGAAGTCACGTGACTGAGCCAGGACTGTGAGAGAGATAGTGGCATTGGTCTTACGGTGGAGCGAGAGAGCGCAATAGAGAACGCGTTTCACTTCACCTTAAGGTGGTATAACCGCCCGCCCACTTACCCTGCGCCCAGTTGGTAAGAAAAACTACTGCATGCCGTTTTGAGACCGCAGATCGCCGAGAAAAAAGAAAATTGTTTTTCCCTAAGAAATCGACAGACGCAGGGAAATACAATTTTCATTTTCCTCGGCGGTCTGCGACCTCAAAACGGCATGCCGTACAGTTTTTGTTACTGCCGGCGGTACTTCACATCACCTTAAGGAGGCAGTCTCGCTTCGCGCTGACTTCGCATAAGTTCGACAACATTAAGAGAAAATTGCAAGTACTTCTTGATGGTGTACAAATCTGAAAAAAATCATGTATACTAAAGGTACTGAGAAGATTAATTTTAATGTTATTAACAAATTCGTCAAAAAATTAATTGAGTTGATTTTTTATTTTTTTTATAGAACAAAATCAACGATTACTTAAAAATCTGAAAAAATTCATACGTATTCAGAAAAATGAACGAATAATTTTCATAAAAAAAAAAGTTTTGATGCCGGGTAATTTGTTAACCAATTAATTTTTTGATGAATTTGTAAATAACATTTTGCAATTATTATTATGCAAAATTACTCTTCTCAGTACCTTTAGCATACATGATTTTTTTCAAATTTTTACACCATCAAGAAGTACTTGCAATTTTCTCTTATTGTTGTCGAACTTATGCGAAGTCGGCGTGCAGCGAGACTCCCTCCTTAATGTGATGTGGCATAACGCCCCCCGCCCACTTGCCCCGCGCCCAGTTGGTAACAAAAACTGCACTGCATGCCGTTTCGAGCCCGCAGACCGCCGAGAAAAAATACAATTGTCTCCCCGCGTCGATCCTCCACGGAAAAACAATTTCCCTGGGAAATCGACAGACGGGGAATTTTCCTTTACGTCGGGGGATTCTGGTCTCAAAACGGAATGAATTAAAGTTTTTGTTACCGGCGGCGGTATTTCACACCACCTTAAAAATAAAATGAACGATTTATATTCTTCAAGCTGCCAGCAACTTGCAGCTAACGTGAAAACGCGCCCGATGTAGGTGGCAACGTCGGTAGCAAGGTCCATTTAAAGATGGCCGCCGCTTTACTGCTGCTCGATTACTGTGTCACGTCAATTTCGGCTGGTCCTTCGGAATTTTAGTGCCCAAGGAAACCGAGTCTCGGGGGCTTTAAAGCGTCGACAACCGCTTCAGTACAATAACAAATGTTAATTAACAAAATGAACTAGTACGTGCGCGATAATTATGAATTGCCATCAAATACTTAGCGGAGCCTGCAATGCAGGCGACCGCTGCTACGCTGTCGGCTCCGTCGAAGGAATATCGTTTACCGTGAGTTTTTTTTTGTATACTTCGCATGTGACGAAATTCGTTATCGCACATCCAGCAATTGCCGATATTCGCGTAATTCCTCCCATCCCCTCTCCCGTAATCTCGTCGTTGAAGACAACACCCCCCGCGTTCAACTTATACTCGCGATGCCCGAGAGATAAAAGTCAATATGGATTGCACCAGTTGAGTCAGCTGATTAAATGACACTTTCGTGAAATTGCGAAAACTATATTGCCGCGTACACAAAACGATCGAGAACTCGTACGCGAACGTGAGTTCATCCACCGCTTGCGTTTCGAACGTCTATAGCTCTGCCGAGAGCCGCTTCGAAATTACGTTGAACGCTAAACAGCGTCGTAAAGCTTCAATGAAAAAAATGGGACAGAAAACAAATATTTATGCAAAGTAGGCATTACTGACGGTCAGTCAAGCTTGTTATGGGCGAAATCGTCATTACTCTCAATGGTTCATTAATACTGACCCAAGTGCTGGAAGATGCAAAGAACATTTTGGATATAAAAAATGGAAAATCAAATTTTAGCGTCGTTATGTTATTTATTTGTTATATCTTAATGGCAGCGTTATGATCGTTTTTATTCTTGTGAAGAAAAGAGAAAATCATTTGTATTTTTTTTTACTGCGGTACCAATGAATTACGGTCTCTGTTCTGATGCCGTCTTTCCTCCAGCGGATCTGTGTTGGCTAGAGTTAGCTATAGCAGCAGCTTGTCACATGACTAGAACACTTGAATTTTACAAAGCCGTTGTCGAGGGTGTATCGCATTTCGTTACATAATCTCCACCTTATTAACGTCGAATGCATACCGAATATAACCGGTGGCTGGGAGACTGTGCCGTCTATGCACAGTAGAAAAAGAGGTGTATTACATTTAACAAACATTTCTTGTGCCCCGAACTTCAAAATTGTTTTACTTTTTTTATTTTACAACGATGTTGTTTTTTTCTTTATTTCCTTTAACAAAATGTATTATTAATTTTTTGAAAAGCATGAAAATTAATGGAAGAACTGATGCGAGAAACAGTTAGATAGTCGTATAAATATTCATTTTAACTGTATACAACAAAAAAGGCATTTTATACTTATTAAACATTTCTTGTCGCCTAAACACGATAATTTTTTAATTTTTCCTTGTACAATGTTCTTTTTTTTTTTATTTTTTCAACAGCGTGTTATTAATTTAGAAAGAAGTTATGAAATAATGGAGGAAATGTTAGTTTAATTGTATAAACCTTCATTTTCGCTGTGTACAACAACAAAGGCGTTTTACACTTAACAAACATTTCCTGTCCCTCCAAACTCCACAATTTTTTACATTTTCATTTTCCAATG
This sequence comes from Ichneumoninae sp. B BG-2022a, assembly GCA_030522725.1. NCBI lineage: Eukaryota > Metazoa > Arthropoda > Insecta > Hymenoptera > Ichneumonidae > Ichneumoninae sp. B BG-2022a. The sequence continues at coordinate 8,559 of JAPYZD010009130.1, forward strand.
TTTTTTATATTCATTTTTTTAGTAAACTGTATTAGTAGTAGGAGTGAGTTTATTAACAATACATAACATGTAACAGTTTTTTGTTATACCTAACATACTTATATGTTTTCACCGATATTGCATATTGACAATTGACCATTGACTGCAATCCTTTAGCCATAAACTGTATTATTAAGTTTTTTTAAATAATCAAAATGACTGGAGGAAATTTCAGTTCATCCTATAAATCTTTATTTGAACTGTGTACAACAAAAAGAGACGTTTTACACTTAATCATTTCCTGTCCCCCAAATTCCACCATTTTTTACTTTTTCATTTTACAATACTCTTTTTATCTTTATTTTTCTAATAAACTATATTATTAATTTTTTTAAAAGTAATCAAGTAATGGATGAAATTTCAGTCCATCATATAAATCTTTATTTTAAGTGTGGACAACAAAAAAGGCGTTTTACACTTAACAAACATTTCTTGTCCCCCAGACTACAACATTTTTTTACGTTTTAATTTTACAATCTTTATCTTTATTTTTTTTTAACAAACCGTCTTGATAAAAAAAGGTAATAAAATGAATGAAGGAAATGTTAATTAATCGTATAAATCTTTATTTTTAAAGTCTATATATCTATAGCGTACAATACGCACAGAACCATAGTGCTTCGAGCCCAAGTACTAAAGAATTTATTTATGTGCTCCAAATAGGCGTACGCTGCGGGCTGCAACATAGTCATCCTAGCCAGCAACTTTGAGAGGGTTCAGATAATACCAGGAGCCATACACAACTACATAAGAATAAGCTGCTTGGACTGCAGCACGGATACGGGAAAGATCGCCGCGGCGTACGAAAATCAAGTCTGCATATTCGAGCCGACGCCTCTCATACACAGCACCTGCTCTCACGTTAGTGTTGCGCAATTTCTAGAGTTTTTATGTTATTTTTTTAACAATCACATACGGCTCTCTCTATACGGCCTTGCCTGACGAGAAATTCGACGATTTTAGCAATTGGAGTACAGATGGGTCCAAACGGGAAGCTTGCAGACGGAGTCGAACATCAGTTCTCTATCATGGAATTTGGAAGGAACTCGTCTACTGACCGGCGGGGAATTGCTGCAGCTGTGGCATCAGAATATCCAGCCTTTTCAAGAGGAGCACAGTGAGTGAAAAGCTTACGTCAATATTATCGAGTCGTTGAGAAATTTAATTACTCTACTCTGAGCGTGTCTATTGTGTACAGCTTCGAAGGTGAAAATGTTGCAAATGGAAGACGCAACGGCGACGGGAGGCGATCAATGCGTTACCGGAAATTCTTCGCAAGATCGTGAGTTCATTCGTTTTGAGAATGAACGTACAGCCAGTTTCGCATTTTTTTTTTTCAATCTCTATAACTGCGCATGCACGTAGAGACGCTGATTTTCTTCGCGCTGCGTTTCATTTTTGAACGAGTGTCATAACGATTTTTATTAACAGAAAGCAACATCATCGCAATCGGCCGCCGCTCATCCCATAATTTACAGTCGTTTCGTAGGCCATTGGACGCTATATATCGATTTTTTTATCGAGCATGACGAGATTCACATCGCTATAGATGGCATACGCATTGGACTTTTGTTTATGTTTTTAGAAATTACTTTCATTGTCGCGTTCGTACGTGTTAATGTTTCATTGAAAATTTGCAGCTGGCGCGGTGACGTTCTCGATCGGACCGGAAGCCGAGAGTCCTTGTCCGGACTCCGCGACGGGTAACGAGCCGGGCTCTTGGAACTGCGTGTGGAAATGCCGCACGGCGACACCGGTTCATCTCATGAGTTTCAGTCCCGATGGAACGCTGTTCGCGACGACGGGACTCAACGACAGACTAGTCAAAATTTGGTTCGAGAATAAACAAAGTGAGGCGTCGTCTGTGAAATGCGATCCCTTCGCGCGAAGCTTTCCATCATCTCTATTAATATGCGATCGTATATTTCAGTATTTCCAACGAGGAGCATGGACCACGCGAGCTTCGGTCAATCTATACCAAACGATAGCTACGGTTTCGTTTACGTAGCTCATCCGCGAGCGGTCACCCACTTGTCTTGGCGAAAAACCAGCAAGTACATGCCAAAGTGGGTACAACGTGAAGACATATTATTGTATTATAATTAACCCTTCGCCTACGGGTTCCTTGCTGAGCGAGGAACTAATTTCCGGATGTTGGCGGAAAAAATATCCCCGAAAAAATACCCCCGTATGTGTGTAGGGGCGTATTTTTTCGGGATTAATTCCGGACGATTCGGCCACGATTCTCGCTCAGCGAGAACTTGCGTTACGCGGTATAAAAATCGATATATCCCGAAAAAAATTGATTATATTAAAATTTGAAAAAATGCTCCTTGAAGAGTAATATTCACGATATTATATTTGTGTAAAATAATATTTTCATCGTCATTGTATAGATAAATTGATATTTACATCTCATGACTGAGAAGGTCGTGGAGCCCGCGACCTGCGCAGTCACGCTCGGCACGAGACTCCTGTACGCGAAGGGTTTAAATTAATGATAATATTTCATTATTTGCGTTCCATAGGGGATCGGTATCGAACATGTTGGTAACTTCCTGCCGTGACAACATCTGTCGCGTATGGGCCGAGACGATACCTCCGGAGATCGAGGGTCTCGCGAACATGAGCCAGTTCGAAGGTTCCGACAGACACGGACATCACGGCAAGCATCGTCATCACAGTATGCACAAACATCGGTTCATGCAGAGGCTCAAACATATGAAGTGAGGACAAAGTTTCTTTTTTTTCTGAAACACGCGAGTCTCGTAGATCCGCGATTTATCTCAACCAAGCCTATTGTTTTGATCAGGACCTGTTTTCACATACGTCGTCACGCCAAGCAGCAACAGCATCAAGCCGGTCACACGGCTCCGACACTTCCGACTCTACCGTCGACATACTCCGTACACGATTTTCACAATAATTACCAAGGCACCGGTCACTATCCAGGGATGCATTTTCACTTGGCAGCCAGTATTAACGCGGAAACTGGTACGTTACTCCGGTGCTATCTGACAATGCGAAAAATAAAAACTCTCGTGATTAACGATAACGCTGGTATAGATAAACGATAGTTTACATCGATGTTATAGATATACCGCTCGTACCGAGTCTCGTTACCGGCGATCCCGAAAGAGAACCAAATTTTATTCTTCACTGGTTGAACAACAAGGAAATGCATTTTACGATGCAGGCTGAAAGTATACTACAGGAATTGACTCGTAAAGTTGTTGAGAAAGAGGAGGGCTTGCAGCACCACGATAGTGACAATATTGACCACGATTCGGAGGGAGAGCATACACCAAGTAATATACATTATTCTTTAACAATTGCTCCTGTTTTTTTCTTTATCATACTAATCCACCATAAAAGAATGCTTTGTTTTTGCCGTCTCAATAGTAATTTTTCTAACATTGACATGAAGGGAGCGTTCTTGAATGCAGTTCTGCTCAGTTATGTGTTCTTTTATTTGCGAGGGTCCACTGATAGTAGGTTCTTTTTCTTCTAAATTGCCAACGGTACATCCGATTCTATCAGCAGAATCATTTTGTCCGTTTTGATAACAAAATAATGCTCTGAAAATACTTTTCAGAGCATATTTGTGTCAAAACTGAAAGTAGACTTTAATATAAGAGCGCCCATTTCGGCCGCGTATACATCCGGATACATCTCGTATATTTCTGGACAGACCTGGGCAGTACTTGAATTACCAGGTATTTGTTTGGTACTTCAAGTCCACACTTGAAGTACAAAAGTACTTTTTTACGATTTCAAGTACCAAATCCAAGTACTTTTTGAATATACTCTTACAATATGGATACTCGATGAGTAGCATGACATCCTTTTTCTACTAACATATGATTATGTGTCTAAACTTTTAAATAACTATATTTTTATCAAGAATTTATTTTTAAAGAATAAAAAAATAATTCCATAAAACAAAACGAGAAAAGTCAAGCACAGACCCTTTTCATTTCTTTAAATGACATTGGTTATGGATTTTAAAAAAACTGTACAATAGATTAAAAATAGTCTGAAAACGACGAATTATGAAACTTTCAGTTAGCAATTTGTTACCATGGCGAAGCCACGTGTACATTGTTTTGCACTTCTTTTTCATTTTAAGCGCAGATATCACTTAACGCTACGAACCTAATTGCGAAAAGTACTTGGAAAAAGTACTCGAAAAATACTTCCAGTACAAAAAGTACATGATATTTAAAGTATTTTTTTTTGGTACTTTGCCCAGCTCTATTTTTGGATTAAGCCGAACAAGGCCGAGTTACATTCAAGAAAGCACCCGAATCAATACAATCGATACATTGATAACGAATTAGTAGAAAC
>JAPYZD010009141.1:0-12502 GCA_030522725.1 Ichneumoninae sp. B BG-2022a
AATTCGCGTCCGCAAGAGTTGTTGTTTTTTTTTTTTGCATACCGTGTCGAAGTACGAAACTCTCGCCGGCGAGGGACGAAAGTCGGAGAATGCTTCGGGACGCTTCGCCCAGAAAATTTCCACTAAACCAAGATTGGTCCAATTAACCCGGGAGTTATCGAGTAAATTGTGCAATCGATCGAAACAGGCGCTTCCCCAGTCAATTATATCAGGAAATCGAAAGCGATCGAATTTTTGGCATATCATTTTCGTCAGATAAGATTTTAAGATTCGACGCTAAGCACAAGTTGGAATGAAAAAAAAAATTCATATCGTTAAATCTGATGATACGATTAGCGAAGAATGCAGTTGAGATTATTATTGACACGAATTACACGGTAACTGTCTGCAGACAAAAAATCAGCTTGTCTATTTGGCAGACATGAAACTAGACTTTTCTTTCCGGATATTGATGTTTCTTTTAATCAGACTGGTGTAGACAAGGAATTATGTCGCCTCCGTCGCCGTACTAGTGTTTAGGTGAAGACCGAAAAAAGGCGAAAAAAAAGCAGACGTACACAGAACGAAGCGTGTAATCTGCTCTTTTAATACCCTGTTAAAGCCAACGGGGTAGAAGAGGCCAAGGAGGAGGCGGAGTTCACGGTGCTTCGTCGACTTCATCGTCTCCCGCGGACGCGCACGTGAAGAGATTCGTATATTTATTACCGTACGACGTAACGAGCCTCGGACAAGCTCGCAGCAAACGTGTTGTTACAAACAGCTCGTCGAGCGCTTTTGCTGTTCGTGGCTCGCTCGAAAGAACGCGATGCGCGAGAACTGGCAGTCATATTGACACTCTCCGAGAAAATTTAAGCTCGCGCTGTGTCCATCGAACGTACGAAGCTCCGGAGAGTTTCAAGAAACCGCACAAGAGCGCCTTGCCTTCGTCTGCATGTCCGCGCGTTTGACAACCACCCACTACTTTTTTTCAATCTACCTGCACTGAAAATCAACAAACCCAACGGACAAGAAGGCAGTGAAAAATTACAAACTGCTTTAGTTTATTGTCAATTTATTTATTTTTACAAATTTTACGTATAGCAATTGAAAGTGCGGATCGCCTTAAAAAGAACGGAAAAGCTCGTTAAATTTATCTGTAAAATTTTGCATTGCAAATTTTTAAAAAATATGATTTAGTTATTTATGAGAAATGACGATTCAGGAAAGTACGCTGAAACCAGTGTTTCGAAATTTCCTCAATAGCTTTGTAAAAAACAACAACATTCGCCGAAACATAATTCTGTGCTGTACCGCATAACGCCGACAATTATTTTTTACGCATAATATTTATCGCGATGCGAGTGCATCGAGGTCAAGGCTCGGGTGAGTGTCGACGAACACGTTATAGTACACACGAAGCGTGCAGCGAGATCCACCGGCGGGAGTTCCCATCGATACTTCCGTTGCGAGTTATTTTTATTATCGAGAAATCTGTGGCGCGAGGTTCGCGAATCCTCTCGGGACTCGCAACGTCCCGTTATTAAAAACTATTGTTACCCGCCCCGGTATCGCGTTCGAAAAACCGTCGTTCCTTACATAGTAACACAATTACTCGCGAGGCCGTGTTTTCACGCGCGTGTTTGGTCTTTTGTTTGACCTCTGGAACGCACGAGAGGCAATCGCCAAGCTGAAGGACGAATTTTCATTCTCCCCGGCAGCCGACGAGTCGATAAACGATTTTATTGCTCTTCGTCAAACTTCGCCGGTCGAAGCGACCCGAGAATATTTTATTCTGGTCGCGAAATGATCGTTCGGGGACTTTGTACGCTAGAACGCGGGACGAACGAAACCAAATTACCGATGGAGACGATTCCGTGCGCGTGGGTCTCGAGCGGATAGTCGATAAAGTAATTTGCATCTTTATCCGGAGAATACAATTGAAGCGCCGGATATTTTACCCGACAAAGCGAGTGGGAAAGTGAAGCATTTCTATTTCTATTTCGGTACCGGCGTATCTCGATGTTTTACAGTAGAGCCCCGGTGTCGGTGTGCGCGGAGGAAGAAGGAAGAGGGCCGGAGAGAAGAAGCGTGTGTAGGAAGCGCGCGCGAATAGTAAAATCGATCCGACCGGCGAGCAACCCACGCGGAGCGAAACGCCGGCCGGTATGTACAGCCACGGTACGCTATATAGACGCTTTGTTCGTTGGGCGTATCGCGTGAAAGGAGAATACAGAGTTATACTTTCTTTCCGACGAAACTTTGCGGTTCGTTAAACTCGTCGATTCGACACGGTATTGCGCAACGTTGCGCAAATCATTGAATGAACAAATATCTCGAGAGATTATCTTCGATTAATTAGCGCGAATTTGTTTAACCGGATTGACCGCAGAAGGTTGATACAGCGAGAGGAAAGTTTAGAGGCAAAGAAAAAATTCGAAGGTTGATTACATAAGCGATGTCGAGGGTGAAAAAAGAAAATGCGACAACTAGCGAGTCGAACGAATAATCAATACGACTAGCGTCTTTTGCGCGAACTTATAGATGCGCTATACACGTACGTATACGCGTATGCACGAGACAGTTAGTACAGCGATATGTCACTCTGCACAAGATACGTACCTCTTTCAGTTGTTTCGTGTGATAATCCAAAATTACAAAACGATATGACAAACGACGCACTACTAGTATCGCGAAGATTTTATTTAGCACTGATCAGTTCTTTTGTTTTTTTTTTTCTATTTAAAGTCAAATTATTATTATTATCGTGGCGTCAGCCCGGTCCGCTGAGAACAAACGAGCGAGTCGAGCGTCAAAATCGCGGCAGCGTTTCGTCGAATTTTTTTCGCTTGCCGGCTATGTTTCTCTTCCCACCGAAATCGATCGGTTTGTTGCAACGAAACAAATATCTTTTTTTTAAGTTTCTTGTTTTTTTAAAACAACTTTTAGTCCGCGTTCACCAGATCTTCGCTGAGAACGCGCAACACAGTATTCACGATGTACGTTTTGTTTTATAATTTCTGTTCTTTATTCTAAAATTGTCCGTTCTGTTAAATTTAGTAAACGCTTATTCGATTGTTCGTGAGCAACGTAGAAAAATCCAAGCCATGGCAGTTGAGCGTCGACGGTGTAAAAGTTTTGTAGGGCTTTTTGTGTAACAAAAAAAAAAATTCGCTGCTAAAACAGTTTTCAGTGACGATTAGACTCGAGCCCGAGTAAAGATACATTGTTTATCGTTATTTTTGTTATTTGTTTTAGTCGCCGATGTTCGATGTTGTTGAATCTACTTCGTGTTTAACCGGACAAGTGGGCGCGCGAAGTTTTCTCGATACGGTTGGTGAGAGAAAGATGTTGCAGAGAGAGAAACGACTATCGAGGAGCAGAAAACTTGGGCGCCGGTTCGGAACGGGTCGTTCTCCACTTTAAGGCCGGTTAAAGGCGACTGAGCGCTCGAGCGGCGCGCCACCGCTTCCATCTTCCCTCCGTGCCCCATGCTCGCCGCCGATGCCGCTGCCGCTCCGCGCCTAGCCAAAAGCCCGCCCCGGAGTCCCTCTCAGTGCCGTGCGAAGTCGGGTCCTCGGGATACGGGCGGCCGTGTGTGTGCGGCGGTGAGTAGCGGCTGTGTGTGTTTTATCAGTGTTCGTCGAGACGGTTCTATCGAAGCTTTTCGAGAATGGCTTTATCGGTGAGTAATCAACTTTTACGTACAATAATCAATAGTTTTTTTTTAACGCACTGACAAACATGATCTCTCGTCACTCTCGATCGTTTTAACCTCACTTTTCGCGCTCAGTGAAATTTCGGCTTTCAAACAAAGTTCGAAACAATAAGAAAAATTAGAACTGCGAAAGTAATATTTATCCGTAGACAGACAAACCTACTGTACAGATTGCGATGTAGAATCAGCTGTTTTTTACGTAGAGAAATAATTGTTAGACCGTTTCTTTGTTTTTCAAATCTCAACACACCGTGCAAAAGAAATACTCTCGGGCGTCGAAGCGGGAACTACAAAAATGAGAAACAATGTTTTATGCAGAGGTAAGTAAATGATAGGCGGTCATTGATGAGTCGAAGTTACAAGTTGCCGCTTCTTTCAGACTCGTACTCTCCGTCCTTCATTATCGCACTTTCACTCTCTCTCTCTTTCTCTCCCTCCCTCATCTCGAGTACAACAGCGGCGTAGCAGGTCTAGACTCGTCGCTGGTGCGTTTGCTGCCGCTTGCTGTTTCTGGCGGATCCTGGCCAGCAGATTCCCGCGGTCTCGTGTTACCTCTACCTCTCCCGTCCTCTTATTCTTCTTGTTCCCTTTCCTCCTCTTCGTTTTGTTGCTCTACCTCTCTACACCCTCTCTCGTTCTTCCTGCCTTCGTCTGGGCTCTCGTCGCGAGGCGTCGTTGCAATTAGAGCTTCGCGTATACGAATGTAGCGAGATCGCGAGAGTTAAATACGACGGGATATCGCACTTGTTCGCCGACCGTTTTCGCAACGAGTGGGAAGAGTAGTAAGCTTCGAGTAACCACATAACCTAACAATTTTATGACCCTGAAGATATCTGCATGACATCAAATTTCATCTTTGGCAAGTTTCTATCAGCGCACGGCTTTAGGAAGAATAATTAATTGTTCACTTGTAGAATTTTAATCTCCAAGTGAACTTCCTCGAGCAAAGTTTGTACGATGCAAAATACAACCGTTATAACTTGATGGAATTTGGGCACATGCAGATATATTTTCAGGATCATACAATTTTTGATACAATAAGATGCTCGAGTTTTTTTTTTTCGCCGAACCAATTTCGCTAACGATATCGAATATCCATACATAGAGGGCATTCCACGTCAAACTCCCGTTATCCTTTGTTACTCTCCGGGTGGGCTATTTCTAACATCTCGAGAGTGCATTGACTCACGAAAAGTCGTAAATTATTTTGCGTTCGTAAGTGCCTATGTAAAATGAATTGTTCGTTCGTCTGTAGAATTAACGACGCGAATGGAGGTACGACGAGGAGGTGAAGATCACAGATACGATGTGGTATTTGCTACAATGAATCTGCAGAACCCCTCATTATTTCAACAAGTCGCCGCGGTCTTTTACAGCTTCATTCGCTGCGCGGCGAAACGAGCGATTGATTCATCATTTTTTTTCTCTTTTCGGTACGCGCCTATTGTCAGTTTTTATTTATTTTTTTTTTAAACGAGCAAACATCGCACCATCTTGAACGACGGTCAGTCAAGGGAGGCTCTTCACGAGCGGGACTCGACGCTAAGCCCTTGACACACTCAGTTACGCAATCTCCCGACGACACATAAAGCTCGCTGATAGTGTATGGTTATGCCGCTGCCCGCTGCCGATGCGAAGACTAGTCCGTTGCGTCATATCCGATTATCCGCAGTAATACCGCAGCGTAAAACTTGTTGTGAAATAATGTCAACAGGTGTAATAAATACATCGAAACATTTACTCCACAAAATTCGAGTCGTCCCCCTTTTTAATAGGTATATCGATTATAATCGTTAATGGCTTAACGGGTTCGGTAAGTCATCTTTTTTTTACGTTCATGTTTCGCCCCCGGGCGAGAGAGCTCTTAGGCACGTAACTGGGAGACCGCGTGGGGAGCCGCGCCCGCCCAACGAGCATCCCATAATGTTGCTAATTTCGCTAAATCAACGTCCCTTATCGCGAAAAATTATCAATACCACTGTCGCTCGGGCGCAATCGTGGATTATTACGAATTTTCCACGGTTGTCGTGTCGTACTTCGAGAGTTTTGCGAGAACTACGACGCATCGTCGGAACTACTTGCCGGTGCGTGTACGCGATGGCGGGAGCTGCTGCGCGGTCGAGAGCCGGGGAAAACGGGAGCTTGGTGGGGGATCCAGCGACTGTCGCGGGACGCGTCCTGAAGCTCGAGCCGATCGAGTCTTACTTACTTTTCTTTTTCGGTTTCTCTCTCCACCACTCGCACTATTATTTTTTTTCTTTCTTATACAACTAAAAAAATTGCTCCAAAATATTGAACCATGGGCTGTAAATTTCGTTTCAAGATAAAAGATGTCCACAAGATTTTTTCGCCATTTCATATTGGGCGTCGACATGGAATTGAAAGGAGAGAAAAAAATTAATTCGTTTTGAAATTTTTAAGCTAATAATATAACAATAATCGTAACAATAAGAGGGTCCGGCCTTTTTCGCGTCACGCATCGGACGACAAAAAAAAAATCCGCTCACCCTCTTTTTCATTCAAAATACAATATTCAAATTATAATACATTATAAATGCATCGTACGAGCGGTACGTATGAAACTCCGAGTGGGTACTTTTAAATGCACTTTCATAGAGTGCACTAGCTATTATTATTATCGTGTATATATATAAATATAATAAAAGCCACCTAGTTGGTACGAATATAGTAACGCCGCAGTATTCCCCACCGAGTGCTTCGATTCAGCTCGTCTGGAGAGTCACAATGCTCATCTGTCGATTCATCTGGCCCTCCCTCGAGATAGAGAGACTCTCGTGGCATTATCTCTCGCAACCGCTCCGGGGGAGCAGCGTTTTTCTAGTTTCTTTATTTTTTTATTATTTTTTTTATATACCTCGACGTGCCTGATAAAACGTTGACGATGACGTTTTTCAGACGCCCACAGTATCCACGCGCTATCAGCGGCGTTTGGGTCTTCCACGTGATTAAAGCGGGCTTAAGGGGATGTGACACACACGTAACAATGCTCCGATGGTAACAAATCGCTTTCCCTATTTTCTCCGTGATGGTTGATTCTTCGACCAAAATCAAATTATAAGTATGAAAACCTAATTAGCTTTTGCTCGTCGGATCAAACGTTTTGGAGAAAATAGGGAAGGCGACTTGTTACCGACTGAGTCTGTGCCACATGCACTTAAAGCGGGCGAACGACAGTTACATTATCTGTTCCAGATGAATACAGATAAAATGAGCTCCTGAGCGGAAAAAAGTAAAAAAATTCGTCTCCGGACGATATTTAATCTTTATGCAATAGATATGTAAAATCAACATTTCGAAAGTTGCGATCCCGTAAAAATAAAAGAAATTAAATAGCGCAAGGCAAGGCATGTGTTGAAAATAAAATTAGAAGGGTTTTTTTTTTAATTTTCTATTTAAATATATTTTTTTTCATACTTTGATGCCTTTCTGTGTTTAATCGAGGGGAAAATGGCTCCGAGAAAGCGGAGGCACTCGCGTGTTGCGAGGTTTGACAAATAGACGCGTGTAAGATCAATATTCCGAAAGTTGCAAGACGGCAAAAAATAAATTAAATAGCGCAATGCGAAACACACCTCACGGGTCAAAAATAAAATCTGAAAAGATTTTAATTTTTATTTCAAACATATTATTTTCATACTTTTACGCCTTTCAGTGTTTAATCGACGGATAAATGGCTCCGAGAAAGCGAAGGCATTCGTGTGTTGCGTGTTTTGACAAATTCGTCCGACAGAAACAAAAATACTCGGTACCGCGTGCGTAGCGGCTCGTTCAGAGGCGATAGATGATCCTGGACAGCCTCACAGTTGGCTGGTTTGGGCAAACACGCGCGGTAGCCCACGTGAGCGTTCGAGCTCCAAAAAAAAAACATGCCAACCACTATAGTCCCTGGCCGTCGCGCCTAACGGCTAAGGAACACAGTTATTGGCATCCCGTTGAAAATATCGTGACTGCCAATGACTGTCAAGCTTCCGAGGAGGTGAGAGGGAGGAGCTCTCGGAAACTCGATAGCTCTGAAAATTGATCCACTTTTTCGGCGCGGTTAACAGCGACGGCCTCGTCTAATGTGCTGGTCCGGCACGACACTGGCGTTTTCGCCGCGGATAAAAGAAGCTATCGACTCCTAAACATTCTTTCGCTGATCCGTTGCCGCGCTGCCAACGAAGGACGAGGGCCGCCCTGCCGGAGTTCTCAGCCACTCGTAGCACCGCGAGATTATACTCCGGGCTCTCTGTATCTTTCGGCATTATCAAATTGATCAGCGACAGAGTTCCCTATCTGTCCCACGGCTAATCAACTTTTGCGGATGCGGGCTCACTGGAGACGGGACCCTCGACTATTCTCATACGACCGAAGCGACCACGGCACTTCGTGCAATAACGTTGCGGCTAATTCGGTTATTCTTTATTGCTCTCCTATATGAGGGCCACGCGACCTCACGAGCACACTCGCTGCAGCCCTTGTTTACTCGCTCGATGACAATGAGCGTTAACGACTTTCTGGGTTCGGAGAAGAGGTTAATTTTTTTTTATTTTTGATGTATTTTTTTTATTGAAATGTTGGGTTGTCTTGTTTCGCTTGAGGCAACCTCCACTATTGGCTCGATGACAATGAGCGCTAACGACTTTTTGGGTTCGGGGAAGAGGTTAAGGTCTTTATTTTTAGTCTGTTATTTTTTTATTGAAATTTTGGGTCGTCGAGTTTCGTCTGAAGAAACCTCAAGTATTACTGCTCCCTTGCATGGGCCACGCGACCACACGGGCACATGAGTTTGGAGAAGAGGTTCATTTTTTAAATATTTTTCAAATGTTATTTTTATTTTTTTTAATTGAAATGTTCGGTTGTTTTGTTTTGTTTGAGGGAACCTCGGTGATTCGCTCGATGACAATGAGCGTTAACGATTTTTTTTAATTTCTTGTATGTAATTTTTTAATTGAAATTTTGGGTTATCTTGTTTCGTCCGAGGGAACCTCAACTATTCTTCTTCGACCGAAGCGACCGCGGTATTCGGTGCAATAGCGTTGCGGCTAACTGTGTTATTCTTTATTGCTGTCCCGTTTCGGCCACACGACCTCACGAGCACGCGCGTTGCAGACGTTTTTATTCGCTTGATGACAATGAGCGCTAACGACTTTTTAGGTTCGCTGAAGAGGTTCATTTTTTTTTATTCTTCAATTTTTTTTTCATGTAAATTTTCGGTCGTCTTGATTCGTTTGAGGGAATATTGCACGGCAAAAAAAACCCTGAAAGCCGCTCAGGGAAACATTTTTAACGGCCTTTTAACTAAGTCCGAAAGGGAAAACACCTTCGGAAAATGTAAATTTTAAGACCCCTCGAAGTGGGCTTCTCGCATCCCGAAGACGAAAGAGGCAGCACTTAAGTTTCGATATCTTCACAATTCATCTCGTCCAGGCACTCAAACTTTTGCCTCCCCTGGCGTTAGCTTTTCTTCTGCCCTCTCAGTCCTAAGTTGTTTTATTTCCTGAGCGACGCTGGAGTGAGAAATATGAAAAAGCCGGTATGCGTCATTTGGCCGAATGTCGGAAGATTCCACGATTGGTCGAACAGAGTGACCGACTCAATTTTTTTTATGGAAAAAATTATAATTGGTTCATATAAAAGTCATCTAAAAAATGAGCAATTTTTCACCAATTTTTTTTCAGTGTCCATCATACATTATTTTAATTATCGACATTAAAGCGAACTCCCCGACACGATCTTCTCGATGTGCTCGACGCGGCTCGCGCTCTATCTGACCGTGAATATCGAAGAGCCCGACACCGAGACAGCATAAGTAGACGCGCACAGTCAGTGTGGACGAGGTGAAAAAAAAAGATAGAATGAACGAATAAAAAATAATTAAAAATTTCTAAAAATGATAATTCGGTCCATAAATGCCAGTAAACAACGTCGGTAATTTTTTACATTTTTTCCCACGCCCATAATAAAATCTTAAACGAATTAAAAAAAAAAATATATATATATATAATTTGGTCCATAAAAATCAGTGAAAAGATCGGCAATTTTTCACGATTTTTTTTTCAGTGCCCATAATAAATTATGTTAATTATCTAGTTTAAAGAGATCCACAACCCTACGATCTTCCCGATGCGCTCGATGCGGCTCGCGCTCTATCTGACCGTGAATATCGAAGAGCCCGACACCGAGACAGCACAAGTAGACGCGCACAGTCAGCGTGGACGAGGCGAGAAGGAAAAGGATAAAGATTGAACAAATAAAAAAATAAAATAAAAAACAAGGTAGAAGCGAGGAAACCCGATGAGTGCGGAGGATGAGGCGATGGGGCGGGGAACGTTTGCTGATGGATTATTCCGTACGTGTCTTTGACAGGGCCGGTAACGACATTCCAAAGACCGAGACAGACGTACACACATAGACCTGTACGTCTCTCTCGCTTTAATCTTGCCTTCTCACATTTTTCCTTCTCCTTTCATCCGGCAGCCCGATCCATTCCTCGCGGCGACCGGCGGCCGATCTCTTCTCTATACCCGTTGCGCGCGGAGGAGCGGGATTATAAATTCTGACGTACGTTGTCTTCTGTACGAGAGTCTGGTTTCCTGGTCAACGATCGCTCGCTATTCATCGTCTTCGTTGAATAAATATAAATCTCGATTGAAAGAAGGAGAGAAAAAAAAATAATAACAAAAAATCGTGAAACAACGGGACCGCGGGGTGTATCACCTGCTGTCGCTGGCGGCGAAGGGAAACGAGTTTTCTCGATCAATCAATTTTATTACGGTCGACGGCTCGGCTGAGGAGAGCATACACCGTTCAATTACCGATTAATCCTTCACGTCTCTCCGGTACGGCGAGAGGACGGATCTAGATACGATAATCCGTGGCGAAACAAGTGGATTTTTATAGACCCGTTGAGAGTTTACTTTCTTACACGTGACCCGGGAATTCCGCCGATCATACGGAAAATCCAGTGAATGTGAAAAAGGGTTCTTCATCTGGGTCAGATTCGGAAGCTTGTAGCCTCGTATTATGTTGTGGACGATTTTATGAGCACTGAAATAACCGATCAGGGTTTTTCCGCCTTGTTCGATAATTGACCCCAATCTCACCTATGTTGGGGGCAACAAAAAATGTTGTCAAAAAATTTTTTTCCGGAAAGACGAGTCTCCGTTGTCAAATTTTTGTCGAACTTTCGCGCAATCGCGCTTAGGTGCGGAGAGGATCTGAGGTTTAATTACCGATTAATTATTTACGTCTGTCCGGCATGGCGAGAGGATTAGATCTAGATAGGATCGTCCATGACGAAATAAGTGGATTTTTGTAGACCCGTTGAGTTTTCTTTTTTACACAAGATCCGGGAATTCCGCTGAGCATAAATCCAGTAAATGTAAAAAAAAATTTCATCCGAGTCAGCTGATTCCCCAGTCGTTACTAAAATTCGGAAGCTTTATTGCTTCAAATTTAATTATGGATCCTTTTATGACCACTGAAATACCCGATCATCTGGGGTTTTCCGTCTAGTCCGATAATTGACCCACCTATTTTCAGTACAAAAATAAATGTTCCTAAACAAAATTGATTCTGCTAGCTGACACTTCCTGACCAAATAATCCTAACATTTTTGCGTAATTTTGCGAGAAGCGTAGGCAAGAGAGTCGTTACAAGAGGTCACGCTTCGTCGGTAACCCTTTCCCTTCATTGTATTCTCCGAGCATGCGCGTGTTTCAATTTTAATTACGGCTCCTCTTACGACCAGCTAAGTACCCGATAATCAGGGTTTTTCCACCTAATTCAATAATTGACCTTAATCGCATTTATTTTCAGTACAAAAAAATGTTGCTAAACAAAATTGATTCCGCCAGCTGATTCCCCATTACCAAATCATCATAAAATGTTCGCGTAGCCTCGCGAGAAGCGTAAGCAAGAGAGTCGTTACTGCAGGTTGCGCTTCGCCGGTAACCCTCTCCCTCCGGTATTTTTTCCGAGCATGCGCGCATTTTTATTTTAATTATGGTCTCTTGTATGAGCACCTGAATTCCCGATAATCAGGGTTTTCCGTCTAATCCAATCATTGACCTTAAACCCACTTATCTTCAGTACAAAAAAAAATGTTGCTAAACAAAATTGATTCCGCTAGACTCTCCATTATCAAATCACCCTAAAAATGTTCCCGCAATCTCGCGAGAAGCGTAAGCAAGAGAGTCGTTACTGCAGGTTGCGCTTCGCCGGTAACCCTCTTCCTCCGGTATCTAGCACCTGAATTCCCAATAATCAGGGTTTTCCGTCTAATCCAACCATTGACCTCAATCTCACCTATTTGCAGTACAAAAAAAAAAAATTTATTCCACCAGCCGACTCTCCATTACCAAATCATCCTAAAATGTTCGCGCAGTCTCGCGAGAAGCGTAAGCAAGAGAGTCGTTACTGCAGGTTGCGCTTCGCCGGTAACCCTCTCCCTCCGGTATTTTCTCGGAGCATGCGCGCGTTTTAACCCTTCCTCTCACCGCCTGTCTCGGTAGTTTGCTTTCTCTCTTATCTTTCCGCGGTCATCGACGCCGCGGCTGCGACGATGCTCGTGAATAACCCACGCGTCGCTGGTTGCACCGGAGGGGCGCAAGGTCAGTCGGCGTCTGCCAACTGCTACCGCCCGGATTCAAGGATGCATCGCGATGCATCGCTCTCCTCCCATGCCGGCGGACCCGCGATCGCCATGACGTCACCGGAGAAATGACTTCGAGGCCTTCAAGAGTCCCTCGTCCCTTTCTCACCGCGAATCCGAATTTTTCGGCCCGACCTTTCGGGGATTTTTCC
>JAPYZD010009159.1:0-20147 GCA_030522725.1 Ichneumoninae sp. B BG-2022a
AAAAAATCATGTATACTAAAGGTACTGAGAAGATTAATTTTGCATAATAATAATTGCAAAATGTTATTACCAAATTCATCAAAAAATTAATTGGTTAACGAATTAACCGGCAACAAAACTTTTTTTTATGAAAATGATTCGTTTATTTTTGTGACTACGTATGAATTTTTTCAGATTTTTTAGTAATCATTGATCTTTAATTTTTTTTATATAACAAAAATCAACGATTACTTAAAAATCTCAAAAAATTCATACGTATTCGGAAAAATAAACGAATCATTTTCATAAAAAAAAAAGTTTTGTTGCGGGTAATTTGTTAACCAATTAATTTTATGGCATGGAAGTTAGCAACGTTGCTCCAATAGTGTCATTGACAGCTGTCACTTTTCTCAATCACATTATTTCCTGGTGAAATTATTTAAAAAATGGTATCCTGCAACATTGTATTATAATTACTCTATAATTATTCTATACTGTAAAAATAAATTGTAAATTTAATGTACTGGATCTTGAAATTTACTAACATTACTTACATTAATGGAACCTTAATGTACTTTGCTTGTAAAATAAAAGTACCAGATATTAAAATTACACATTTTTTTGCTTGCAATTTCAAAAACAGTTTATGTAAAAACGCTTCCAAGACTGTTCATTAATTTTCAAACTAAATTTTTTAACAGTGTATATTATATTACTATATTATTATATTATTATAACGTGACAGCTATCAATAATTTCGTTGGATCAACGTTGCTAACTTCCATGCCTTTTAATTTTTAGATGAATCTGTTAATAACATTTTGCAATTATCATTATGCAAAATTAATCTTCTAGGTACCTTTAGTATACATGATTTTTTCAGATTATTACATCATCAAGAAGTACTTGCAATTTTCTCTTACTGTTGTCGAACTTATGCGAAGTCAGCGCGCAGCGAGACTCCCTCCTTAATAAAAAATGCATGGCCGTTCGCGAAACTATCATCCCCTTCGATTCTGCGGGTCGTGTTAAGTTCGCTCGTACTACGCGGCCGAGATCATCCCCGTTCGAGCGTGGCCGGATTTAACCCTTCACCCACGGGGATTGAGACACTGTCTCTGCGCGGCGCGTGCTCCCAACCGCGTCCACTCGGCCGACGATCTCCGTCTCGCTTACGGTTTTACTTTTAACACGGTAACGCACCTCTGCACACCCCATTCCCCGCTACATTATTCCTGCGGACCGCTTTTTTATTGTCGCGATTTTTTGTCGCTGCCCGCACAGCCTGGGCCAGAGCTACCGGCTCCAAAAGCCCAATTAGAAGCGTCCTATTGTCTGGCCACGTGGTGGGCACGAGCCTGGTCGAGCACGAGCAATCTCCGTTCCTCCCCCTTCCGCGTCTCCATAGTCTCTCCCTCATCCCCCATCAACGTACGATTCTTCCCGTACGGCTCGCACCACGCATGCTTTGCCGTACCGCACAGACGACCAGGTACATCGCTCGTGTGCTCGTCACACGACAGCCAAAACCTGCGAACAGACAACGAGGGGAAGAGCACAACGGAACAGGGGTGAATCGAGACTCGAAACCCGCTCCCGAAACGTGGCTATACTCTTTTTTATTCGCGTATTATAAACATTCAAAAAATAATGATTCGACCGGGGCGAGAAGACGAAAAGAGCGCAGAAACCCAGAGGTACAAGTGAATCGTTCACCCAGAAAAATAATTTATTTGACGCGCCGTCCGCGTCAAATAAATATGTATTTGGTTTGAATAAATATTAATTAAAAAAAAAAACATTTATTTAATTTAAATATATAGTAGTAGCAAATGCGCTTTATTAGCCTCAGTAACACTTGGCTTGGTGGTATTGCGTGTGTACATATGTGGTTTTTATTTTTATTTATTTTTCCCCTTAGGCTAATGGGCCATTTACTGAGGACCTTCAGTCCGCATATTTGTATTTATTGATAGAGCCTCATATATAAATAATATAAATATAAATTATATCTATATAAATTAAAATCTTGTTTGGATAAGACCATACAGTCAATGATGTTACACTAATAACTTAAGTTAGCGGGTTCGTAGCTCTGATACATTTTATTCTATTGCGGATATTATTTCAAAAATAGTATGTGTTGGGAATTTGTGTTTGGGACCGTCGAAATGTTGCTGTGCAAAGTTCATGCTGAGATTTTTAGTCTATCTGTAATTGGCTCTCTTCGTAGCTATTTTCGTGATGGAGTGTAGCATTTGGTTTGAGGGGGTTGTAGAGAGGCTTATTTGGGTGACGTAGTTTCGTGAGACGGCGGACTGAGATGGTTTTGGCGCTTTTTAAATAAATAGTTATTTAAATCAATAAAAATATTTACTTAAACCAATAAAAATATTTATTTAAACCAATAAAAGTATTTACTTAAACCAATAAAAATATTTATTTAAATCAATAAAAATATTTATTTAACCCAATAAAAATATTTACTTAAATCCATAAAAATATTTATTTAAGCCAAATAAAAATTTATTTGTTGGTGCTCGCCAATTAAATTGTTTCTCTGGGCGTTCCTCCACAGTGAGTACGAAGGAAAGACAAGCCGTTCGAGGGTGTATCTTTCAGGGGGGGGGGGCGGCCCGATCTCCCCGCGGCGACGGGGTAATCCGTCGAAATTGACACCGAGCCGGAGTCAAATCCAGTTGTCGATGAAATGCAGATTTGATATATCTGTCACGTTTGTCTGAGAATATTAATTCAGCGGCTGCGAGTGGAAAGCGCGACGTTCGGGATGCGCGGGCGCCGCGGCGGTCCCGGCCGATCCCTCGCTTTTATTTTCCTGCTCTTTATGGTTTCCTTCTCGAGCCCTCTCGGCCACGATGCCCGCTGTCTCCGGCCGGCTCTCCGCGTCATCTTCATCCCCCTTTTCTCCGACGCTGCCCCGAGGCGCTGCGAGAATTGCTCGCGAATTGCCTGGAATCTCCGGTCTCTCACTCACACCCTCCTCTATCTTTGGCTTTTTCTTTCTCGCCTCCGCGGTTTCCTCGCTTCTTCCATTTCTTTTTGCAACCCCCAACCCTCCCTCACCCCCCCCCCCCCTCCCACCGCGGAAGGAAGTAGACGCGGGCGCGACATAAAAATGATACACGCCCGGCTAGATTCGCTGCCGGCCACACACACTCCCGTTCTTACTTCTTTATATTACCGTGCGGTATTTTATGCATATAGGGTGTTATACCGTACGATATATTTCCATTTCTGGAATAAAGATAGCATGCAGAGGAGCAGCGCCCTGCCGAGAATACGCGACCGCCGTGACTTTCCTCTCTTGCATATATCCTTTTTTTTCTTTTTATATGCATACTATATTCCATCTTTGTTTTGTCTATGTGTCTGATTTTTGTTGGCTACTTCTTATTCACTGTTTCTGTGCTCTTCCTTCTCGATCTCTCGGTCTCTTGTTCATATAGTTTTTTTTTTTTTTTTTTTTTTTTTTTTTTACCGGGTGAAAACACGGAACGGCTCCGGAATAATGGTCCCTCGTGTTCGTTTCGTTTCTCGGTTCTTGCGGTCGCGCCTGAGAGTCGCTCTCGCTCCGTCCGCCTCTTCGCGGCTCCGTCGCGAATTGCAGTCGCAGTAAAGGAGAGAAGACCTTTCGAGCACCGCTCGGCCAATACCCCGGCGGCGTCAACGTTAACCACAAGGAGCATCGCGGGGAGTTGCTTTTGGTCCAAGCTCGCTCGTTCGCTCCTTCCTTCTTCGTTAACGGACACGTCGGGCCCGACGGAATAAAAGAAGACGTTTGCACTGAGAGAAGGATCTAGTAAAAATTACTGTATCGCTTGAGATAGATTATCATGGCACATGCGGAGACCGGGCCAAAATGGCCCAGAGGGGTAAAACGGGACCGTCAGGGCAAAACTCAATTTTCCAATCATTTTTGGACGCCCCATTTTGTCCCAATGTTACATCCGGATTTTCAAAGCCATTTTGCCCCACGTACCACCATCGCCACCGTCCAAAAGTTAGTGGAAAATTGCGAAATTTTCTCATTATCCCGTTTTGCCCCGCTGTGCCATTTTACCCACTCTCCCCTAGTAGTAGGGCGCTACGGCGACACATTTTTTAGGAAGTACCGGATTTATAAGAATTTTTCTTAGATATTATGGTACAAATTCTTGGATAATCTGAGACCTGTCATAGATGGCGTCCGGACGCCCTAATACTGTGTGCTATGGTAATTTTTTTTAGATGATCGGTAATTTTTATTAGAATCCTTCTCTCAGTGTTAAATTGTTAAATAGTGCTAACTAGAATGTGCACAGAGAGGAGGATCTAGTAAAAAATGATTATGTCGCTTGAGACATATTACCATAGCACATAGGGCGCTAAGGCGCCACCTATGTTAGGAAGTACGGTATTTATAAGAATTTTTCGTAGATATTATGGTAAAAATTCTTGGATAATCTGAGACTTTCTGCCATAGATGGCGCCCTGGCGTCCTACTACGATTTTCTATGGTAATATTTATAAATGATCGGTAAATTTTACTAGATCCTTCTGTCAGTGTGCTGAGTGTGGCTTATATTTTCTTTGTGGGCAATTGTTTTCGCCCCCCCCTGAATGTATATAATATTGCGAAGCCGATAAACGAGCTGATTGCACGATCGGCGGAAAACGCGAACCGTCACCTGGGCTTGATGCAACCCGTTCTCCCCCTCGTCGCAAGAGGACCGAGCCGATGGGGTCCACACTGCGCTTGCTGCTGCATCCCGATCGTCCAACCCCCTTCGGGAACAAAGTGCATACGTCGCATACGTTGGCCAATCGATATTTTAATATTGTCAGAGATCACCGAGGGGCACCCGGAGATTAAAGGCCTTTGGCGTCCACCGTCGGTCGGCGTAGATACGCACTTTCCGATTCTACGCGCGCATCTATAAATTCGCGTGCAGCGTTGCGCCGGTGACAAGGCCTGCAAGAAAAATATTTCGCGAAGTTGAAGGTAGTCGGAGCGGTACAGAACCTCCAAACGTCAGTTTAAAAAAAAATTTCGAACACTTCTCGATGGAATAAAAATCTCTAAAAATCAAGTATTTGGGAGGTGTTTCGAAGATTGTTTTCGTGAAATAAAAATTCCAATTTGTTATTAACAAATTGAAGATAAAAGTCACTGTTCAACAAATTCCCCGACAATTTAACATTTTGTTCATATAAAAACAATGTTCAAAAATTGTACGTGATTCCGAAAAAATTTATATGTATTCAGAAAAATTAACAAATCGTTATCATACAAAAAAAGTTAGGTTGCCGGGTGATTTGTTGGCAAATCTTGGAATTATTATTATGTAAAATCAATATTTTCAGCACCTTTCACGTGGTTAATTTTTTTCAGATTTTTATTCTATCGAAAAGTGTTCGCAATTCCTTCTTAATTCTCTCTAAACTCACCTGGGCTAAGACTGTCCGCAAGTACAACATTAAAGGTCTTTGGCATCCACCGACGGCCGGCCGGTGTAGATGCGCACTTTCGGATTCCACGCGCGAACGTATCAATTCGCGTGCAGCATCGTTGCACCGGTGACGAGGGTTAGAAGAAAAATATTTCGCGTCCGCATCGGGCCGGACAATAAAATCCAGGACGTAAGCCGCACTGAGTCACCAAGGAAATTATCCCCTCGAGGAAGAAGTCTTCCGTAAAGGGGTTGACAATTGCAGAAGAAAGGAATAAAAAAAGGAGAAAGGAGAAATAAGAACGCTGGTAGGAAGCGGGATACACGGGATGACCAGAAGTCTCGGTCCTCTCGCGGTTAAACAATGCCGTTCCGAGCAATTTAGCCGGTAAACGCCTCACAGCGTACTCTCCTGTCGGGGCGGAGGCGGAGGAAGAAGGGAGTAGAAGAGCGATTTGTCCGGGCAATTTATAGGGAAAATTGGTCGGTCGGACAGCCGCTCATAGAAACTCTCTACCGTCGAGATAGTTCTTGCCGGAGCGGGACAGACGTTGGAGGATTACAAGAGTACCGGCTCGGCGTCCTGGCAGTAGTCGTGAGACGACAAATTATTTTTTTATATACCATATTGGCTATAGCGTTCCGTGATTGTGTTGCGGAGAATGGGGCAAAGTGGACCATCGAGGCTCGAGAAGCTAGTTTTCAAAATTTTTGTTATAACTCGGAACGAGTCCACTGTACCCCACTTCACCCCTCCAACTTGACCGTCTCTCGTTTATTCTCTCGGCTGATACGATTTTTTTATAGCGATTGTGCAACACACCGTATAAAATAATTTCATAAAATCGGAATACGAAGTTTCGTAAAAAATGTATACATTTTTTAAAATAGATTTTTTTTTTACAAAAAATCATTATTTTTGATTAATTTTATTTATAATTGTAGTAATTGGATTAATATTTAACTTGAAATAACTTAAGAAAAAATGAAGCTACTATTGAATATATTTAAATGATTAATTTAATCCTTAAATATTTATATTTATAAATAATTAAATTATTGTTATATTGAGAATATAATGTTTTATATAAACTATATAAATTAAAATAGAAATGGATTAAACCATGAAATTTAGAAGTTCGAAATTTCTTATTAGTTCATACTTATTTTTATTTTTATTTGAAATTTATGGAATTAAATTATTACCAATAATTTACCTCTTTTTGTCAAACAAGTAAAAAGCTCGTTTGTTCAGGGTTGAATATGCAAACTTGTCCTTATAATTCCCGTCTTATTAACAATTTTACTTTGTACTTTTGTTTGCAAAGCCCGAAGCCATTCAGTGCGAAATTAACAAATTCGAAAAATAACAAATAAAAAATTGTGGGCCTTAGTCGACAGCAAGTTGTAGTAAAAAATACAATATTTTTTTTACCGTCTACGCGGTTAAAAACTGCTCCACCAAAGTATCACAAAGTCCCGCGTGGATGTTTCGACCCGGGGAGATCCGGGAAGTGCCTCGTCGCTCCCGATAGTGTTTCCGAGTGTCCGGAGAGTAAGAAAGAGGCGAAAAAATAATCCTAACGGATGGCGGCCCGCGAGGTTTGCATATGAAAGGGCAGCGTCGGGCGTCCTGTTCAATCGATACACCTTTATTATACGCGGGGCACTTTCTTATCTCTCGTGGGGTGCTGCTGCCGTCACTCTCCTCCCTTTCTTCCTTTTTTCCCGCGGACTATATTTTCCCTCGTTCGAAGCGACGCGCGCTGGCGAGTAAGAGAGTGCCGGGGGCGATTCGGTACTCGGGAAGTCGAGAATATCGTCGACTTCCGGGCGGCCAAACGCACCGGGCGGGACGGCGGAAGGAAACTCTTTGCCGCAAGCTCGAGGGCTCTTGCAGGAGCAAAACAATATGCCGCACACTCGTCCCCCTCCAAATCATTCTCGCGGAGTATCGAAAAATCCGCTTAAAACTATTTAATTCTCAGATTAAAATATAAAGTAGGGGAGAGCGGGGCAAAATGGGGCATCGGGGCAAAACGTCATTTTCCAATAATTTTTGGATGTCCGAATTCGCCCTATCGGATACATCAGGCTTTTCTGCCCAGTTTTGCCACCTTGTCCGATCCCCACCTTGTCCGATCCAAAAATGATTGGAAAAATTCGCTTAAAACTATTTGATTCTCAGATTAAAATATAAAGTGAGGTAGAGCGGGGCAACGGGGAAAAACGGGGTTTTTGGGCAAAACGTAATATTCCAATAATTTTTGGATGCCCGAATTCGCCCTATCGGATACATCAGGCTTTTCTACCTACTTTTGCCACCTTGTCCGATCCAAAAGTGATTGGAAAATTTAGTTTTGCCCAAAAACCCCGTTTTGCCTCGTTGCCCCATTTTGCCCGCTTTCCCCTACGTGTTCCGCTGGTTACTTTTCGTCTCAAACTGCGCTTACAGAGATTACTTCCGATACTCTTTCTTCTGCCCTCAGCACAGTGGAAGTCGACCGGCGACATTGCCGGACCGTTCCAATTAGGAGAAACGCTCTTTATGTTCTCCCCTGTCTTCACTGCCTCCTCGCAGGAAGGACCGTACTTTAGTTCCTTCTTTTCTTTTCATTACCCATTCATCTCCTGTAGCGGAAAAGTCCGGAAGCGGGTATCGATTCTCGTTCTTTCAGTGAATTTTTCCTCCACCCTTTTGTTTCTCCGCTGTAACGCTGCGGAATCCGAAGAGAGAGAATCGGCCCGATCGATTCCTCTTCAATTCGTTCTTCAACTTTCTCGACGTCGATTTAAATTTGTCCCCGACGCACAATGAATAAAATACGCGAGGACATATTTAGATCGATGCGGATCGTTCTCGGGCGACAAAAACTCCTGTTCGGGGTTTGACAACCCGGGTGGACAATTTTAGATTTCGAAGACACGGAATGTCTCGATCCCTCGAAACTCGCCAACTTCTCGGGCGGGAACATAAATATTCTCGCAGTTCGGGCGACTCGCCGCGCGTCTTTTCGCCCCGCCGCAGAATTACACCCGGAATATGTTTTTCGCAGGGGTCGCTCCGGACCACGGTCGGTGGTTCCGAACACACGGTTCGCGTCGTTCACGCCCGCTTTTTGATATAAAAAAAAAATAAAAAAATCCCACGGACACCCCGCGGACTTTGCGTGGCGAATGGTCGTGCGGTGGATGATCGTCTTGCGGATCGAGAGGGGTTCGCTCCCGATGCGCTCCCGAGGCGTGAAAAATTGCCGAAAATCTGATATTCCGGGATTAAAAACATTGAAATTCAAAACCCGTCCTGGCCCTCGCCTCTCCCTCCTCTCCCCGCGTCGCCCCGCGCGAAAAGTCGTTAAGGGTCAGTTTCAACCCCCCGGACCGAGACTCGTCCACCCTCCCCGTAGCGTCTGCGATCCGCTCGCGATATTATTTTTAAGCTCGTTCGACCCCTCACTTTCCACTGCAACGGCGGCAGCGCCGGAATACTTTTCTCGCTCGACGTACGTGCGGGAACCGCAATTTGACACAGACCTCGATTCCTCCGCCCCGGTCGTGCGAGCGAATATACCGACGTTTGAATTCTGAATTCAATCGGCGAACCGGGAGAGCGGCGATCCCGATTCTCAAATTAAGGGGATGTAGAAATTGATGCCTGCGACGGACAACGGGTACGGGGCGGAGGGAGAGAGAGCGAGGCAGACACTCCGTTCGGCTCGTTTGGGAGAGAGCGAGCTAGGCGGACACCGGGGAATTCACTCAATCGCCAATACAGTCTTGACAATCGGGCTGTATTTTACGATTTGGCGAAGGGGCGCGAATCGCCGGTGTCCAAAACTCTTCCCGATCGACTCGTTTACAAGATGTTACCGCCTCGTAACTATCCTGGTGATATATATATTTTTTGGTTCTTTTTCTTGTCATTGCCGGCTTGGTTGTCGTACTTGACAAATGGATCGCTCGAACGAGGAGACAGATATTATTTACGCGGGTTTTGTTCCAGCTAAAACGCACTTTTCTGGTCAAAATGGAACTTTTGAACCGGAAGTGGCGTCACGTGGAATAATTTTTTAAAAAATTTTGTGACGCCACTTCCGGTTTCATAATCCCTCTTTTCGACCGGAAGGGGAGGAAATACTGGAAATACATCACTTCCGGTTTGAAAATCAAATTTTTTGGTTGGCAGAGACGTCATACTGAAAGTACATCACTTCCGGTCAAGACATGAAATTTTCAAACCGGAAGTGACGTATTTCCGGTAAGACGTTACTTTCGGTCGAAAACTCAGAATCCGATAACGTAGTAAACATTTGGGTAAAGTGCTCGGTCTATTGGACGGATTAAAAAAACGTGTTCCACGTTTCACAAAAATCGAATTCTGTCCAAAGCTGTTTTACCGTGCCATCTACAGGATATAAGATTCATACACATGCACACAGAAAAATAATTTATTTGACGGCCACCGTTTGTTTGGTTTAAGTAAAATATTTATTTGATGTAAATAAATATTTATTTCATTTAAGCAACTATTTACTTCATTTAAATACATATTTATTTAAATTAAATAAATATTTTACTTAAACCAAATAAATGGTGGCCGCCAAATAAATTATTTTTCTGGGTGTGCACTGAAAAAAAATATCATTGACTCAAGAACAATCCGCTTGCGGGTTGCAAAAGAAAAAAATTATTAATTCAATTCTACTTTCAATTCTTAAAATTGCATACAGGTTTGAAACGATACCATGTCACTTTGGCAGTTTTGCTGTCGTTTCAATATCATATAGAATTGTAAGAATCGAAATAAGAATGTTTTGCTTTGGCAGCCCGCAAATTTTTTTCCGTGTGCTCTTTTTCCAACCTCGTTACTCTTAGTCTGAAATGAATTTGGCGTAAATGACACCCTACCGACGAGGAGACCTTTGTCTTTCACTAAATCAAACGATATAACTAACCACGATTTTCTCTATTGATATGTTGCAGAGCCAAGATGTCTGCAGTGTTCGCAGTGCTCCCGTCGTCTGACCTCGGCCTGGGAGATGCTCCAGCATGCCCAGAGCGTTCACGGTGCGAGACTCTACTCCTCGTTGTCGTTATCCGCGAACACATCGTCAACCACACCGGCCCCGAGTCCGCCGACGCCGACGCCGACGCACGCCCAGCAACAGCAGCAGCAGCAGCAGCAGCAGCAACAGCACCATCTCAGTCCACCGAACCATCTGAACCTGAGCGCAAAGTCGAGCGGAAGTTCGTCGGCCGCGAACTCGTCCGGGGGTGGAACGAACACGAGCGGAAGCAGCGGAA
The DNA here is from genome assembly GCA_030522725.1 of Ichneumoninae sp. B BG-2022a. NCBI lineage: Eukaryota > Metazoa > Arthropoda > Insecta > Hymenoptera > Ichneumonidae > Ichneumoninae sp. B BG-2022a. Next base: position 10,734 of record JAPYZD010009159.1, read on the forward strand.
GTCGTCAACAGCTTCAATCATCCGCCGCTTCGTTGGTCGGCGATCCGCTCCACAGTTTTATAAGACTTCCGCAGCACCTCGAGAGGAGCTTTCCGCCGATATTCAGGCCCGAGTTTCTCGCCCTGAATCCCCTCGCCGGTTACCGGGGTCTTCAGGATCTCCAAACGGCGACGAGAAACTTGCAGAACCTCGGAGATCCTTTGCGAGGCATGGACGGTCTCAATCTCGGCGACTCGCTCGTGAGGAGTTCGCTGGACACTCTGAACAACGCGAGGAACCTCGCCAATCTCACGGAATTGTCGCACGGACGGGGCCTACCCGGACAGGGACACCCACCACAATTGGAAGCGAACCTGGATTTTTATTCGGCGCGCCTAAGGAGCCTCGCTAACCCGTCCTTAGGCGCGGCTCCGTCAAACCCACCCACGAATCAAGCTGCCCTGATGCCCAGTCAAGTCCACCAGCAGCAGCAGCAGCAGAATCAACATCCGGTTCCACCGCCGAGTCCGGCGGCCACCAATCCGGCCAACCTGGCGCTGGCCGGCAATCAGAAGGAGAACTCGCCACCCTGTTACACGCAGAGTCCGATCGGTCACCACAACAACAACAACTCGACGGACAGCGAAAAGGCCAGTCCGCCTACAGCCTCGACCCCCATCATCACCGATTCGGCTGAGACCGTTTACACGTGCGAGGTGTGCGACAAGAAGTTCAGATTCCAGTCGAACCTCATCGTCCACCGTCGGAGTCATCAGGACAAGGAGCGGCAGTACCAGCAGGAGAGCGCGCAGGACGTCGGCGCCGTCGCCAGATGCGAGGTCTGCGACGTCGAGATAGCGAGTTTCGCGGAATTGAGGAAGCACATGAGGAAGGAGCATCAGGAGTCGTTGAACGCGGCGGCGAGTCCTCAGGGAAGCGTCGAGACGGTGCCGGACGACGGATCGAGCTGCGACGAGAACATGGACCTCGACGAGGCGGAGGAGAACGATCATCAGAAGAGGGGCGACGACGCCGAGGAGAACACGCCCGAGGACCTCAGCACGACGCAGGGCCAGAGCAGCGAGGAGAGCGACGGGCGGGTCGATCAGAAGCCCAGTCTCGTCGGGGACCTCATGGAAAAATTTGGCCTCAGCAACATCGCTCAGTACTCGGAGGCCTACAGGCAGGCTCTGCAGGAGAATCACCGGGGTAGCTTCCTGAAAACCGACTCGCCGTCCAACCTGACGAACTCGCTGAACAACAACAAGGAGAAGGACAGCGCCCTGTCGCCGACGAACTTCAACTCGTCGACGACACCCAACATATTCTCGGGTCAGGGTTTCCCGAGAGCCTCGGGACCGGACTTCGGGGGTCTCTGGCTGCCGAGTCCTCATTACCTGGAGAACAGCGAGTTTCGCAAAGTGTCCAAAGCCACCACGTCGAGTCTCGCTCTTCAGGGCCTGCCAAGTCCGCTGCTGAAGAAGGAACGAAGCGGCAGAAACGACACCTGCGAGTTCTGCGGCAAGGTCTTCAAGAACTGCTCGAATCTCACTGTACACAGGCGATCGCACACCGGCGAGAAGCCCTACAAGTGCGAACTATGCGCTTACGCGTGCGCACAGAGCTCGAAGCTCACGAGGCACATGAAGACCCACGGCAGGCAGGGCAAGGACACGTACAAGTGTCGCTTCTGCGAGATGCCGTTTTCCGTTCCCAGCACGCTGGAGAAGCACATGAGGAAGTGCGTCGTCGTGCAGCAGGGTCCGAAACTCGGACTTCCTTACCCGGGCAGTCAGGACGAGGACTCGTCGTTGAGTACCAAGGACACTTGATCCTGGAACGGAAGCCTACCGCCCATCCCGCCACTGTGGCCCCACAGGCCACCGTATCCGGTTTACTGAGAGGTACCTTTCGTCCCGACGATGGACGGAAGGACCCTCAGAGCGCGGGCAGGACTTCCAGAGTCTCTGACGGAGACGGCACAGGAGTTCGCCATGACCTAGGAGTCGATATTTACGACCGAGGCGTCAAGCTTTGGGTACTTGGAAGTCTTCCGTGTCGCGAAAAATGGCACCGCGAAAGAAATTCCGGTATCCGAATGGTCGTACACAATGAGAACAGGGCCCGGAAACGGTCCTGCGACACTGTCGAAAGACTGTTGCTCTTTCGCGGTGAAGACCCCGTGATAACTTATTTCCCGTGAACGGTGAAACTTTTCCGGAGCTTCCCGGAGGCAATGACGACGATAATGTCTACGGTAAATACAAGTCCGGACGACGAGGGAGAAAAAGAAAGAGGGGGAAGAGGAGAAGGAGGCATTAATTAATGGAAACGAACGAATGGTTACCACTTGCGAGTCTCAGCCCAGCTATTAAAATTAATATTGATATAAATAAAGTACATATTTGAATATATATAAATACAGATCTAAATATATGAATAGGACGATACGAAATAGTGACTTTATTATTGCATTGAAGATTATTTATTTAATAATATATACTGTATAACAACACTCTAATATATTGGAATGGAACAATGCGAGACAAGTGTGTGTACGTAACGCGTATATTCGTTTTTTTATTTTCTTCTTTTTGTACATTACGCTCAAGGACTATATCGGAGAGGAAGAGAAAAGCGAGTATCGAACTATGGCAAAATCTTTTTTTTTTGTTTCCTTTTATTTTGTTTTTTTTTTAAACGCGTATTATCCTGTTGTTCGGAATGACGTTACCGAGCTTCAGTGTACATAGTAGATATCGAAGCTCGAACGTGCCGTGACGGTATCCTATATAGAATCGCGATCTTGTCGGTCAAAGCTGAACAAGCAGAAAAAAAAATGCCAGACGCGCGACCGAGCTTCTAAACTCGGATAGCTTGGATCGTATGTAAAATGTATGATACCTATTATTATTATTATTATTATTATTATTATTATCATTATTATTATTATTATTATTATCATTATTATTATTATTATTACTATTATTATTATTATTATTGATACCATTATTAATTGTGTATTTGACTTTATTCGCTATTATTACGGTTTATTATTATTGTATCGCCTATTGTCAATATTATAAACGAAACAAAAAACTACGGATTCGCGGGAATGTTTGGAAACGCGCGTAACCTCGCGCCGCGTAGGACGTTTATTTTATGTCGATATATTAACTCATTATTGGAAAGAAAAAAATCGTTTTTGATCTAAGTGGTTAAGAAGATGCCAAAGTTGTCTAGGTTTATCATCCCTTATTATAGTCGATACAGGGGTGCGCTCGCGAACGTTGGATAACCTACCTCCCGAAATATCCACGGTAATAGGTTTTGTAATGATAAGTATAACTATCGATGTTGAGCAATAACAATTTGAATCCATTCGATCAAAAGAGTGCGACCAAAAAGATGATGAAAAAATAAAAATAAAAAAAATTAATAAATCGACGTGTCGAGTGTTTCGCGTTCGTGCCTCGTATCGACCAGATTGAACATTATTGTCTATTACTGTACTTAGTTCGTTGATTATATTTATTGTGTCGAGCGGCGAAAGAAGAGAAGCGAAAAAAAACAAAAAGTTAAAAGATCCAGAGATCGGCTTGCCGATTTTTTCAGGAACGAGCCGTCTCATTGGTTCTGAAAAAATCGTCTCACTGAGCCGACGCTTCCGATAATCGGGACCGGTCTCTCGATCGGCTATATTCTTTTTTTCCTGGCCGAAGACTGAGGTACTAATTTGAATTATATTACTTTATTATTTGATCGTTTATTCGTTCGCCGCCGGATGGGCAGCGATTTTATTATTTCATTCTTTCATCGTTGTAAACGTTTTCGAAGAGAACTGTTCCTAAAAAAAATGTAGGCAATAAGATCGAATAACTCCAGTGTGAACGATATCGCGCGGAAGGGAGACGAGAAGTGACGAGTGATTATGATCGAGCGAATGCGGAGATGGAATATAAGTTTAAAGAAGAAAAAAAACACTCATATCAAATAGTTTTCGGTGTTAGACGTGTACGGCTCTAGATACAAAATCTCGTTATCTAATTGAAAGAGAGTGAATGGCTAGCATGTACGAGTAAACGATCGAATGAGTGATTCGTTAGTTGATTGTGAAATACGTACATACCAGGCCCTGTTTATACAACTAATAACAATGTAAATAAATAACGTTGCCCGTAGCAAAAGTCTCGAGACGCCCGATCGATCGTGTCGCTCGGTTACAAAATTAGGTGTCTCGATCGGCGGGTTGATCGGACAAATTTACGAAATATTTGCTGCGGACAAGTGTGTCTTGTCCCTCGAAACGGGGGACGAAACCAACCGAAGACGGTGTTCTCAATTGTTCCTCGTCGATTTTGAATCGGTGAAGAATTACAAAACAGATTATTATATTACGTGAAACACGAAAGAATGACGCCAGTTTTAGTGTGTACTCCGAAAATAAACGTATGAAACGATATGTCACGAATGCAAAAATTTGTTGTTTTTTTATTTTTTATTATTTTCTTTCTAACATTTTTTTTTATCGCTCACTATCCAACTACTTCGTTTGTTTTTAGATATAAAAAAAATGAAACAGTCGCACTCCGTTCACTGTTAGACCAAAATACCCTTGATCCTCGATCACCTTTGATATCCCCAACACTGTAACAACACACGATATTCGCAACGCTGGATCCGACGGAACGAAGCGCCTAGTTGTTGGATTCTTCTCTCTCTCAACTTAATATTAATTCTTCTTCGTCTTATGGAATTGATGTGATCGTATTGCGAGTTCTTTGGCAATCTATCAACTATCGGGTATCGTTCCACCAGTCGGCTCCTAACATTTTGACACAGGGTAACAATTACAAAAGGAATAAATAAATAATGGAAACATTCCCAAACAAATGCAGTAGAGTCTACGAGAGGGCTAACTAGTCGTAAAAAAAATATGGTATTCCGTGTATAATAATGACTCAACGAGAATAACGTATGTGTGCGTGTGTGTGCGCGAGCGAGACGAGCGAACGTGAAAAAAAAATCGAACTAAGATATATCGTAGCGGGGGAAAATCGGACATTAGCGAAAGTTTTTCTGATTCCAGGGTAACATTTTAAAAAACAAGCCTAGATTAAAGAGACAAGCCTCTGGTTAACGAAAGAAACGAAATATACTCATACGAAAAAAAACCCCACTGACATACACGGAAACAGACACTTTTAACCGAGAATCGACATTAAGGCAATACGATGAATATACGGGCCGCTTCGAGCGAACACTCGGCCGCGGAGCTTGCGACAAAGAATAACAAAATGAAAAAAAAAATGAAAAATTCGGCCGAGCTTTTCTCGGTGAGCCCTTAATTATAATAATAGCAAATACGGTGTATGTCTTGTGCGATTCAAATAAACGAAATTGTTTTTAAAATAAACACGCATCTCATGTTCGTTTATTAATGTGTACATCACTATCCTGAACGCATCGATCGACGTACCCTTGTTCGTCGAAGAATCGAATATCGCTACGTAGCGGAGCACGGGGCGAAATGGCACAGCGGGGCAAAACGGGGTAATGAGAGAAAGCGCCATTTTCCAATAACTCTTGAACGGTGGCAATGGTGGTGCGTGGCGCAAAACAGGTTTGAAAATCCGGATGTACACATTGAACAATTTTTTTTTTAAATTAATGAACAGTATTGGAAGCTTTTTTACATAAACCGTTTCTGAAATTTCAAACACATGTGCGTTGTAATCTTACAGTAAAATTTGTATTTTTCATTAAAAAGTTTGAAAATTTCAATCAAAAGATTTGTCATTTTTATATCTGGGATATTTATTTCACAAGCAAAGTACATTAATGCTTAATTAATATGAGTAATGTTAGCAAATTTCAAGTTCCAGTACATTAAATTTACAATTTATTTTAACCTGTGCCGTTTTACCTCGCTGTGCCATTTTGCCCCGGTCTCCCCTAAGTTCCATCAAGGGCTGGAATGAATTATCGTGCATGTTAATGAGGGCCGTTCGGCAGCTTCTTCGCACCGATGCACGCCGGGTTGCCGCACACCAGGCGCAGTCCCGGGGGCCCAGGACAGGCCCAGCCCCCTACTTTGGACATCCCTCGTTTCCAACATAGGCGTAGCGACACAGACGACCCTTGCGGTGAATTCGTAGCCCGAGGGTCGCCGGCATTCGCCGTAACGCCCTTACACAATAAAACAAGTTTGCACTTTTTACAACTTATTGTCCACAAACGTGCACAATTTTTTATTTGTTAATTGTCAAGTTTTACAAACAAAAGTACAAACTGAAACTGTTATTTGCACGAGAAATACAAGGGCAGGTTTGTAATATTCAAACCTTGACAAGCGATTTTGTCACTTATTTAACAAAATTGTTACGAAATTTCGTATTCCGATTTTACGAAATAATTTTTTTTACTGTGTAGTGTTCGGGCAATAGTGCAACTCTTCGAGACCCGAGCGGAGTGGTTAATTAAAATGCATAATTGTAAATGCGGCGTACGAAAAAAAAACGATGCATAAAGAAGCGGACAAGCTCTCTTCCGCGCAATGTCGAGCAAACGTACGGAGAATGAAATTAGCTGATGGAAAGGTAAAGGTATGTATTCCGAGTTTCCGAGGAACTTATATTTAGAATTAAATATATTAAATTGCATATTGTTACCAATTCTTGCCAATAGTCTCGTTTATTAATTTATTGTTTCGGATGCAATCAAATTATCGTACCGTTTTTCAAACAATCTGGAGATCCTCTCCTGCACTTCAATTTCGTTGACCGACTGAACAGACGCGCGGCTCCTCCCTCCATGCTCGATATATCAAAATAATAACAATATTAATAACAATAATAATAGTGATAATAATAATGATAATAATATTGATAATAATAATGATAATAATAATAATAATGATGATGATTTCGTAAGAGACAGGGAGTAAGCCGCGAATGCGAGTGGAGCGGAATACTCAGAAGCCAGAATTCACCGGCAAATCCAAAGTTAGGACAATGCCGTTAATTTTTGGCCAGCGCCATTGTTTCGACGGTACATTCATCCGTCAAGTGTTCCCGGACTTCTGCTCAGGATGGGGCACCGCCGTTCTCGTAAAATAGCGAATTAATCGAAAAGCCAACCCTTCGGGTTCTCCCGTCGTCGCAACGCTCCGTGAGCGATTCGGCAAAGAAAAAAAAGGTAAAATGGAAAATGACGGAACCTACAATATTTCCTCGTACGCGGATTCTCATTGTTACATTGAATTCCATCGAAAAAGTATGCGGGAACCCGGTCGGATAACTAAGAAGAGAGTATTCGTCGGCAAACGCGAGCTGCACATGCCCATTGTCTACGAACGAGAGTTTGAATGCGCGTTAACTACGGTGACGTCACGACAATGGCCGACACTAATCTGCACGTCAGAAACAGAGGTGGCTGGCAGCAACCCTTCCAATGCCGCCCATCCCTGAGCTCTGCTGCCGTGCGGCGGTTGAGCACGCGAGCCATGTCCCTGATCTGTCGGTTTTCGGGACAAAATACGTCAAACAACTCCCCCGACCACCCCCCACCCCCTCCTCGCCGCCCCCGCGCGCTCACGTCGTCGCGCGAATACTGCCGAGACCGGTGAAGCTCACACTCCGCCGCAGCTCCGAACGCTCTTGCTTTCCACGCATTTTATATAGACTCGCGTGATAAGCTGTTGGAATTTTTTTTTTCACTTCTATCTATGCTTCTTGCTTTTGAGCGGTCAAAATTTTAAGGCCTGTAGACTATTCATGTAAGCCCTGTTTACTCTGAAAAGAAGCGTTTTTGTCGAGTGTGTTGAAACAACTCACAATACAGATATTACATGTGTTGCGCGAACCAAATTCATTAATAACATACGTGTTGGTCCACTTGCGTGTTGAGACAACACGATTGCACTGAATCTTTACTGGATTCCCTGTGCAAAACACATCTTAGTGTTTTGCTATAGAACATGTTTATTGGAGTGCACGTTATGTGTGTTGTTTTAATGCGTTTACGATCGAGGACAAGCCGCCCGATATTTTCAAGTGTCGTATGTGCTATTTTGAAGCTGCATCTGATCAGTTACTGAAACACATTGTCGAACATCATCGATTTGATTCGTCGTTTAAAGTGCAGTGCAACGAATATGGATGCGACGCCACGTTTACAAATTGGAAGTCAATTTCAAGCAGCATGTGTTTCGAAAGAATCCTCAAGGCGACATTAACGGAGAAGCTGCAAATATCCCGAATGTGGACAGAGATGACGAGGTTGAGATAGAAGATAAATCATTGTAATTCAATTGTAAGATGATTCATAGTTGGTACAGCTTCATTTCTTTTCGACACCCACGCACTACAGTATCAATTGTCAACATGTGTTGGACGACGAGGGGGGAGGGGGGGGGGGTGAGCACACCTATAACCGTGTAAAAAGTAACAAAATGCGTAAATGCGTTTAAATCGTGTTGAAACAATGTATTTAAAGTGTGTAAAATTTAGACACTTTGACATTTGTTAAGAATCAACATTAATTTTTCATCAAAATTGTACATGAAATTTAATATACCAGTTTTTGTATAAAAACTTCCAGTCCGATACATTAAATTTCATACGATTTTTTTACAGTGTACACGATTTACATGCCTAAAGCGTGTTGAAACAACACGTTTGTTTTTAGAGTATTCGAACACCGAGAATGGAGAAAACGTTTGCGATATCGATTTTCAATTTCGCACGCGTAAGATAATACTTGCCACGCGCTCGAGAGATCGCTATCGCGCATATATTGCTCACCGGCGTGCGCGGAGTACTTTCGCGGAAAGGGATGAAGGCTGAAGAAAGGACGAGTGTTCGGGAGAGTGAGAGAGGAAGTTATGGATGGAGAGACGCGGGAATTTCACAGCATAATCTACGCGCAACCGACCCCCGTTCGAGGAATTGCCGACCCCGCAGGCGTTCGTCTTCGAGTCTCTCACGGGTCCATTCCTCGCGGTACTCCCAGTGTAGCATTAATTTTTACCCCTGCGGTAGAGCAACCCGTGGAGCACCGACGTAATACCCAGTTACCTGCGTCTAGGGGGTACAGTCTGAGCCATGATATTCTACCGTAGCGTTTTTACCTTTCGATCACTTTATGTACCCTTGTCACCGTTTCTTCTTACCTGCGCTATCGGTCGAGTCGTCGAGACTACAAAAAAAAATTCACTCTCTCGATACGTACAGATAAAGAGACGCGGTAGCGTCTCGACGCCAAGTACTTGAAAAAAAGGTTTTTAAGCGAGTTGACGAGACGCTACCAAGTATCAAGAGACGTGGTAGCGTCGATGCCAAGTACTTAAAAAAAAGTTTTTTAAGCGAGTTGACGAGACGCTACCAAGTAACCTACTCCAAAATGCCGGAAGTGGATTCTTGCAGCTCGATTTTC
>JAPYZD010009167.1:0-10020 GCA_030522725.1 Ichneumoninae sp. B BG-2022a
TTTTTAAAGATTTTTACACCATCAAGAAGTACTTACAATTTTCTCTTATTGTTGTCGAACTTATGCGAAGTCAGCGCGCAGCGAGACTCCCTCCTTAAGTTCAAACTAACAAGAAGCGATACGAAGATATTCAAAAAATCTCCTTATTGCCCTCCACGTATCGTTTTCCATCCATCGCCACAATTGCTGATCATGTCATTGAGAAGAATAATTGTTCTCCAGCAATTCCATAGAAATGGATTCAAGAAATTCTTTCGCCAGATCACCCATTCCTGACAGTAGACAGTAAAACATAATTTCGTAAAATCGGAATGCGAAGTTTTGTAAAAATAATTTTGTTAAATAAGTGACAAACTCGTTCGTCACTTATTTCAATATACGAACGTGCCCTTTTATTTCCCGTGTAATTGTCAATTTTAGTTTGTATTTTTCTTTGTAAAGCTATAAAATTAAGAAATAAAAAATTGTGGCCGTTTGTGGACAATAAGTTGTTGTAAAAAATACAAACATTATTTTACTGTGTACAGTATCGTCAAAGTTAACTGCATTTGGGAACCAGATACGGATTCAACGCCGAAAAAGCGTTAAAGTTCGATATCAAGTTCGAACTAAAGATGGACCTCGTACAACACAGTAAAAAATAATTTCGTCAAATCGGAACGCAAAGTTATGTAAAAATAATTTTGTTAAATAAGTGACAAAGTCGTTTGTTAACGTTTAAATATTTCAATCCTGCCCTTTTTATTTCTCGTGCAACTAACAATTTCAGTTTGTACTTTTGTTTGTAAAACTTGAAAATGAACAAATAAAAAATTGTGGACGTTTGTGGACAATGAGTTGATGTAAAAAGTAAAAACTTTTTTCACTGTGTACAATCGAATTTGAGTTCGAACTTAAGATAGATTTTAAGCATGCAACGAAGTTCGGGCCAAACTTCGATCTTAAGTTCAAACTGATGGCTTAAAATTTGACCCTACGGATCCCTCTCAGGGCCACTTGGAATAATCTGGACCTTCCACATGTAACTTCGGCACGTTCGACCCAATGCGCTCGTTACTTTCTACCATTGGCAAAGCATAAAAAAATTAAGCCCACAAGGATTGAGTCGAATCTCCTAGATAAACTTATCCGTGCACGTTTCGAAAAAGAACCCGTAATCTATGAGAAATCGATTCATTTCTCCGCTTGTACGACTACGGAAGCTCGTCACGGCTCGGAATTCCAAGCGAATTCGCTCGGAGTCGCTACGTTTCCGGAAGTTGCCAGAATCAGACGAGAAAAATAAGAAAATAAGCCAAAAAAGAGGAGGCGCCACTACGTGAGTTGATAACAGTTAGAATTTTTTTTCTCTCGCTCTCGGTAAAAGCAACAACGATCTTTTCGGTCGGTCATGACGGAAGACGCCATGAATTATGTGCGAAAACAATATTTCACCGTGAAGTTTGCAATGGGGAGAAGAAAGAAAAATTTCGGATAAAACATAAAAAATTAAACCCAAAAAGGATCAAGTTCCGATTCCCGCGATAAACTTATCCGGCACGGTTCGAGCAAGTGCCTATAAACGGAGAAAAGAACCGATTTCTCATAAGAAATCGATTCCTTTCTCCCGCGGAAGCTCGTCACGACTCGGAATTCCAAGCGAATTCGCTCGGAGTCGCTACGTTTCCGGAAGTTGCCAGAATCAGTCGAGAAAAATAAGAAAATAAGCCAAAAAAAGAGGAGGATGGAAGGAGGCGCGACTACGTGAGTTGATAACCTTCGAATTTTTTTTCTCTCGCTCTCGATAAAAGTAACAACGATCCTTTCGGTGGGTCACGACGGAAGACGCCATGAATTATCTACACTGAGAGAAGGATCTAGTAAAAATTACCGATCATCGAAGAAAAATTACCGTAGCACATAGTAGTTGGGCGCCAGGGCGCCACCTATGGCAGAAAGTTTCAGATTATCCAAGCATTTTTACCACAATATCTAAGAAAAATTCTTATAAATCCGGTACTTCCTGCCATAGGGAGCGCCCCAGCGCCCTACTACTATGTGCTATCTTAATATCTCTCAAGCGATATAGTCATTTTTACTAGATGCTCCTCTCAGTGTACGAAAACAATATTTCACCGTGAAGTTTGCAATGGAGAGATGAAAGAAAATTTTCGGATAAAACATAAAAAATTAGACCCAAAAAGGATTAAGTTCCATTTCCCGCGATAAACTTATCCGGCACGTTTCCAGAAAGCGCCTATAAACGGAGAAAAGAATCGATTTCTCATAAGAAATCGATTCCTTTCTCCGCTCGGCGCGGCCGCGGAAGCTCGTCACGGTTCGGAATTCCAAGCGAATTCGCTCGTAGTCGCTAGGTTTCCGGAAGTTGCCAGCAGCCGAGCAGAAGTAGCCTAGAAAAATAAGAAAGGGAGGCAAGAAAAAGGAGGATGGAAGGAGTCACGGCTACGTGAGTTGATAACAGTTGGAAGTTTTTTTTTTTTTTTGCCCTCGGTAAAAGTAGCGACGATTCTTCCGGTAGGTCACGAGGGTAGACGCAAGGAATTCTCTATGAAAAGAATATTTCAGCGTGAGGTTTGCGAGGGTTGGGGAGATGGAAAGAAAAATTGCGGTACGGTCGGAGGGGAAAGGAGCTGGAGGGTGGTTGAACTTGGTGTTGGAAATATAGGGACGAGAGGGAAACGTCGTGTGGTACAACGGTTGGATTAGGTAAATGCGAATTCTCCCCGCTGGGCATTGTTTCGGGGAGGACCGGTCTGGCGCCCCCTCACGTGTCGACGACCGCACGGTAATTTCACTGTTTCCTCCCCCCCCCCCTCGGCAATTTCCTCGCCGTACAGTCATGCATATGCACACATCGGGAGATTCGCAAGCCCGCCGGGGAAGTTGCAGTTTCGTATGTGGGTATCTTTCTCGCCGTCGTGTCTCATTAAGCCTGCCCGGATAATGACACCGGTTGTACCTGTGTAAAGGCTCCCCGAATGAGATTTTCGCGAGTAGTCGGGACAGAGAGACTCGGGAAGAGCACCGCTGATGGGCGGTTCGGTTGAGATTTGCAGCCGACTCTGTTGTGTGAAAATATTGTAAACAAAAATTCGAAGATTATAAATAATAACTAATAACAATAAAAACACGCTTATACAAATTTTATATGTGTAAACAAATTAGCGTAGATGAAGCGCTACGCACTGAGAAAAACTTACATAGTAAATGGTTCCCAGAGGGGACGTCTACATTTTATAGTTACAACAATGACCAAAAAATATAGTTGTAACTATAATTATAGTTTAATCAATTGAATATATACTATCACAAACTATCTATATAGACGTCCCCCCTGGGAACTTTTCGTTATAGTAGGAGTAGGAAATATTATCCTTTTTCTCAGTGCGAGAATTCGAGGTTATACTAGGAGAGCGGGTTAAAATGGGACAGCGAGGCCAAAACTCAATTTTCCGATAATTATTGGATGGATAATTTTGTCCAAATGATACATCCGAATTTTCAACCCCGTTATACCCCACGAATCACCATCGCACCGCTGATGGGCGGTTCGGTTGAGATTTGCAGCCGACTCTGTTGTGTGAAAATGTTATAAACAAAAACCCTAAGAATATAAACGAGTAAAAGATAACTAATAATAATAAAAAAACACGCTTACACACATTTTATATGTGTAAACAAATTAACATAGATGAAGCGCTACGAGAATTCGAGGTTATACTAGGAAAGAGCGGGGTAAAATGAGACAGTAGGACAAAATGGGACAGTGAGGGCAAAACTCAATTTTCAAGCCCGTTTTGTCCCACGAATCACCATCGCCAATATCCAAAAGTTAATAGAAAAATGGGTTTGGTCAATGTGTTATTTTGCCCCGCTCTCCGCTACACGTTGAGGGAATTAACTGGACTGTAGTACGCAATGCACTATAGTGCACAATGGCTACAGCATTTTTTATAGCAGATGACAAATAATCGCAAAGGGAATAGTAAATAATGGTTCGTTTTTTCGAAGTTAGTTATCTCTGCCATTTCACATTTATTTTCCTAATCCATCGCTGCGCACACAATCCCGCATCCACAGAACTAGTGTGCCAAATTGGGTCGAGAGATATTGGGCCGTTCCGACAAACACTGGAGACAAAAAAAAAAACAGAAAAATTGGGAGTCTTCAGTGAAACGCATAACTCCCGTCTTTATGCCCTAGCGAGCGGTCGAGGGGAAAAAAATGAAAAACTGTCAGATGCTTCGTTTTACGTCATTAAAGTTTCATGGAGAAACATAACTGTCTGCGCAGGAATACGAGGGTAGTGCAGTCGGACATTGGCTTTGGTTTGATGAAAAAAAGAAATTCCGTCGGCAAACTTTACTTTGGCCGCTTTGGGCTAGGGCAGAGAGGGGCAAAAATGGGACAGTGGGGCAAAACGGAACATTCAGGTTAAAACTCAATTTTCCAATAATTTTTCGATGTCCCATTTTGTCCCAACGATATATCCGGTTTTTCAACGCCGTTTTGCCCCAATCACAATCACCGCCACCATACAAAAGTTATTGAACAATTGCATTTTGCCTCATTATCCCATTTTACCACGATATGCCGTATTGCCACACTCTCCCCTACCTCGTCATTTTTTTATTATCCAGGCTTAAGGCAAACATGACGGAGGATCTCTGCGCTGCATATAGGGTAGAGAAAAATGGCAAAATGGGGCAACGGGGCCAAACGGGGTTTTGGGCAAAACTAAATTTTCCAATCATTTTTGGATCGGACAAAGTGGCAAAACTGGGCAGAAAAGCCTGATGTATCCGATAGGACGAATTCGGGCATCCAAAAATTATTGGAAAAATGACGTTTTGCCCAAAAACCCCGTTTTGCCCCGTTGCCCCATTTGGTCCCGCTCTACCCTACCGTTCTTCCTCCCTCCGTTTCCGTCTTCTCCACGAAATTATCAAAAACAAAATGAGAGCGAAGAAAAATAGTCCGATCTTGCGGTAACGGGAGCAACGGATGCGGAGAGAAAGCTCCGATATTTCTTTCCGGAATTTTTCAGTAACAATCTTATTTGCAAGCCAGAGTCAGCGAGGGCGCGTAACTGTGTCGAGACTGCGGTCGGATATCGTCGACGAGAGATATTCGAACAATCGTGGAAAATCAAGCTTTTCTTTCCGTCTACCTTTTTCGCAATCGCGATATTTCCCGGGTTCGTGATTTGTATCGGTGAATCCGGCGAGCCAGAAACTCGGTTCGATCTATAGTTACTATTATCGCTGCCCCGTGTATTTCAACGAGGTAACACGCTCCGGCAACCCGGAAGAATGAACTTTCTTCGCTGGCGGGCTACCCGCTGTACGGATAGTGTGGGAAGCTCGGAGTGTCGAACAGAAAGAGGCGTGAGAGGCGAAGCGTGGACCAGCAACACACGACACCGAATGAGAGAGCGCCGACCGGCTCTCGTTGGAGGTGGAAGAGGAAATTCGGAAAATGAGAGAGCCGGACGGGGCGAAGGCCAACCCGTTCTCATCGACGGGCCTTCCGGTAATCGATTATATCGGAAGCGACGTTTCCGATAATTTGACCTATTCTCCGTGTACTGCGAGGAGAGTCTTCTGTTATGCGACAACTACGAGCCAAGGGCTTCCGGTAAATTGTTAATGATCCCTTAAGGGCCGCGAGGAACGGCTCCGAAAACAAAGGGAACTCCGAAATACCTGCGCGCATGCGCGCTCGCCCTGAGAAAGCCATTAAGATAGTCCCTGAGAATAGCGTTCACTTTGCATGTTTCAGGGAAATGAGAGGGAATTGCAAACACTTGTCGGGCTTATAAAAATAGGAAAAAATCAAGCGTGTTGGAGGTGCTGAAAAGATTAATTTTGCACAACCATAATTCCAAAATGTTACTAACAAATTGATGATAAATAACATTGTTCAACAAATCTCTCGGAAAGATGACTTTTTTTTAAATGGACATTATTCGTTCGTTTTTCTGAATACGTATGAATTTTTTCAGATTTTTAAACTCACCTTGCATTTTGTGACACACGTTTTTCCCATATAAAAAAAAATTGAAAGTGAATTTAAAAATCTGAAAAAATCCATACTTATTCAGATAAGTGAACCGAGCACTTTCATTTTTTTTAAAGTAAGGTTTCCGGGAGATTATTTGAACGATTTTATTTTTCATCAGTTTGTTAATAATATTTTGGAATTATAATTGTGCAACATTAATCTTTTCGGAAAGCAATTAAGGTAGTCCTTGAAAATAGCGTTCACTTCGTACAAGTTTCAGAGAAATGAGAGGGAATTGCAAACACTTGTCGGTGGTATAAAAATCTGCAAAAAATCAAGCGTATTAGAGGTGCTGAAAAAATTAATTTTGCATAACAATAATTCCAAAATGTTATTAACAAATTGATGAAAAATAACATTTTTCAACAAATCTCTCGGAAACATAACTTTTTTTTAATGGAAATTATTCGTTCGTTTTTCTGAATACGTATGAATTTTTTTCGGATTTTTAAACTCCCTTTGCATTTTGTGACATTCGACACGCTTTCCCATATAAAAAAATTCAAAGTTAATTTAAAAATCTGAAAGAATTCATACTTATTTAGAAAAGTGAACGAAGTACTTTCATTTAACAAAAAGTTAGGTTTCCGGGAGATTCTTTGAACGATTTTATTTTTCATCAGTTTGTTAATAACATTTTGGAATTATAATTGTGCAAAATTAATCTTTTCAGCACCTTTAATATGTTTGATTTTTTTTTTTTAGATTTTTATACCATTCAGAAGTGTTTACAATTCCCTCTCATTTCTCAGAAACTTATGCGAAGTGAACACTATTCGCAAGGACTACCTTAAAGAACCGATTCGGAGGGTGGAACTCCCGCAGGTAGGAGAAAATTTCACCTGCAATTCGGGACAACAGAGGCAGAGGTTTCTCCGATGCGCCAAACGCAACCAGTCGCCTTTGGGCGCTTCTCCACCTTATTGCTTCCTCTCCCAGTGCGGATAAACACTTTGCCTCTAGGGTACCCCAGGATGAACTATTACCCAGACGGAGGAAGAGAGTGAGGGATTACGAAGAAAAGAGAAGAAAATCGGGGAAACAACACTGGGATTATGAATCGCATCGGCGGTCGAGGCAGCTCATTTATATTGCTTTCCGGCGCGATCGACGGGGCAACGATATTGATGCACTTCTACGAGACGTTTCTCATGGTTCATTTATAACGCTGTTAAAAAAAATAATAATAATAACGTACCTATTACAGGTGGAACGGGGAATTGTTTGCTTGACGTAAATCCGTCGATTATTTTATAGCATTTTTCTTCTCGGTTTACCGGTAAAAGGGGAAATAAAAAAAAAATTTGCTACAACTGGCAAGAAGGGGTTTATGTAATTGAGACAAAATTAGAATATCAACCCCATTTATATTGCTTTCCGGCGCGATCGACGGGGCAACGATATTGATGCACTTCTACGAGACGTTTCTCATGATTTATTTATAACGCAGTTAAAAAAAAAATGATTAATCACTTCGCGAAATAATCACGCCCTTAAGTACCTATTACAGGTGAAACGGGGAATAGTTTGCTTGACGTAAATCCGTCGATTATTTTGTAGCATTTTTCTTCTCGATTTACCGGTAAAAGTGGAAATAAAAAAAAATTTGCTACAACTGGCGAGAAAGGGTTTACGTAATTGAGACAAAATTAGAATATCAACCCCATTTATATTGCTTTCCGGCGCGACCGATGGGGCATCGATATTGATGCACTTCTACGAGACGTTTCTCATGATTTATTTATAACGCAGTTAAAAAAAAATGATTAATCACTTCGTAAAGTAATCGCGCCCTTACGTACCTACACTAATAAAAAAAATACGGTTGAATCAACTAAGATTCGGGCAGGGACGTTCAACTAAATATTTTGTTGGTACAGCTACAAAATTGGTTAATTCAACAATTTATTGGGTGATTCCACCAAAATATTTTTGAGTCATTAAAATATTTTGTT
Source organism: Ichneumoninae sp. B BG-2022a (assembly GCA_030522725.1). Taxonomy (NCBI): domain Eukaryota; kingdom Metazoa; phylum Arthropoda; class Insecta; order Hymenoptera; family Ichneumonidae; species Ichneumoninae sp. B BG-2022a. The sequence goes on from JAPYZD010009167.1 coordinate 8,019, forward strand.
CGAACAAGTAAATATTTATTTGAACGTCCCTGCCCGAATCTTAGTTGATTCAATCGTATTTTTTTATCAGTGTATTATAGTTGGAACGGGGAATCGTTTGCTTGACGTAAATCTGTCGATTATTTTATAGCATTTTTCTTCTCGCTTTACCGGTAAAAGGGAAAATTAAAAAAAAATTAGCTGCAACTGGCGAGAAGGGGTTTATGTAATTGGACAAAATTGGAATATGAACCCCTAAACGCAGTGAATGGACGATGATTTTCACTTTCGTTAAAGCTCGGAAGCATCGAGTTCATGAAGAAAAAGGGAGAATTTTTTCGACCCCTCGTTCGTTCGTGAGGATCGGCGACTTCCACTCCGCAGTATTTCGCGATACCCGAGTGGCGAGCTCCCTCGAACCAGGAAATGAACGAAAGTAGATCGGAGATTTTCGTCGACAGATCGGGGATCTCGACGGAGATCTCTTCATTTCTGCTTCGGCAATTCGCCCGAGCACCGTCGTATCGTCACTTTTTATTTATTTATTTTTTATTCACCGTGCCCCATTCGACGAAGATTGGATTGGTGCTTTTGCGTCGGGATTGGACCCTTCCATTCACCGTTTCGGAGCCATCGAGTAAACGAACTTCGATTGTGTTGCGAAGATTTTTTTTTTCTTTTTTTTCCAGAGTAAGGAGAAAATGTTGCCTCCGGCTCAACTCGTTTGCGTGTAAGGGAGAGCGTAACATTGTCGGCTTTTCTTTTCGGGTCAAGTCAGGCAGTTCTTTACACCAGGGACGGAAAGCTCGCCTTTTACACTATAGCATTTTATGGGTTTATGAATGAGCGTTGTAAACGATACTCGGCGCGGGTATGTTTTGCGATTTGCGATACAAGTGCGGTAAAGCGACCTTTATGCGCACGCTGTGAAGTGAGTGCGACTTGCTTCACAGTCCGTGTGCAAAAAATAGGAGACGCGTGCGTAAAGTTCGAGACGCGTGCGTAAAGGTCGAGACACGTGCGTAAAGTTCGAGACGCGTGCGGTAAAGTACAATCGGCCGGATGTGCGCGTTCGCCGGGTATTTATAGTATCGCCGGGTAAGTACACTTGGGTGTAAAGCGTCACTTACGCCACTCTCGGCAGACCCGAAAAGTAGCGCTTTTCATGCATGAGGTCCATAAAATAATATACTGAATTATATTTAAAATAATATAATGCATTATATAAAAAATAATATAATGCATTATATAAAAAATAATATAATGCATTATATAAAAAATAATATAATGAATTATATTATAATATTTTTTTTGAGAAATGGTATCTTCGTGAGGCGTTACAAAATCACCTCAGCAATTCGAACCTTGTTACAGGTTGACTTCCAAATCCCATTCATTATCGCTGAGTCGAAAACAATTTTTCTTCCCGGCCCTGTCTGCGTTCTTCGCGGGTTTAAATCCGCCCGGGCCTCGGGGCTCCCGCGGTCCACGCGGTTTCGCCCTTCGCACAGCTCGTTTACTAATGAGGAATTAATCAGCCCATCCTCCAGCGAAATGGAACCGGCGATGCGAGAACCGGGGATTAGCAAACGTATCCCGAATGAGATGGATTTTCCCCAGGCTACATTGCTCACTCCCGCCACAAAGGCATTCTCTTTCGTCGCGGGCACTTCCTACACCGATAGAGGACCAGAATGCAGGCCCGGACGAGAGCGATGCTACGACTGGAGAAAGCCTGAGGGACGCAAAACGAACCTTACTGACCAAGAAGCACATACGGGCTCGGAAACTCGCGGTGACGCTCGTTTCTTGTTACCGCTAACAGACCAAAAACAAAAAAAAAATTTCATTGAAGAAAAAAGACACATCAAAAATTATATCGCTGGCATATATCAGATAGGTACACCACATAAAAAATAGTATCCCAGAGGAACGACACAGACAAAATTTCATCGAAGAAGAAAGACACATAGAAAATTATATTGCTGGCATATATCACTTTGCAAATATGACGTTACACTAC
>JAPYZD010009180.1:0-10757 GCA_030522725.1 Ichneumoninae sp. B BG-2022a
TCGGAGTTATGTGAATTACTAAGGTCGGCAACCGAATCTGCAACGAATGATTTTTGGAAAATGGAAATTTTTCACATAAGAATTGGCGGATGCAGGGAACGACAATTTTCCATTTCCTCCGCGGTCATGCGGTATCGAATTTGTTCATTTTTACTCGCAAACAAATTTCCAACTTTTGCCCGAATCGTGGCAACGGATGGTAAAACTAAAAAATTCGTCAAAGTTACGAGAATTGACTAATTGTAACTGTTAGTAAATTTCCATTGACTAGTTGTACACCATTCGGGACACAAGGACTGAGCAACATTTGCTTTTTCGGTCTGTACTTTTAAAAAATTGAACACTTAACTTTTAATAAACGGAATCATTTATATGTATGTTCCTCGACTCTTAGGTCCAAACTTGTGTTACTTTTCTGGGATACTTCGATCAACGTAAAAAGTTACACTCTACAAAGTATTATGTCTGCTTCTCACGACCCTTATAGATATCCTTATGTATTTTGTACATTACATTTAATTAAACTAAAAACGACTACCGGAATCTAACATCTCTTGTGAGCGTTTATTATGAACATCAGAACGAACTTTGCACCGACCAAAGAACGCTTTAAAAATGTCTTCCATTTTCTGGTATTTCCTACGATTATAAATACCCATGAATCAAAATTAACTATGCATTATCATATTTTAGTGATGTCTCAGCCATTAAAATACCAAATAATCTTTTATGTACTTCAACACAGAAAAATACAAAATTGGTCAGTAGCGCAGTGGCAGAACTCTTGTCTGGTAAGGTGAAATACCAACATCAGTCGAAAGTTTTTCCCAACATAATTAGATCGAGGTTTGGCTTGCCACTCTAATGCAAGAATAAAATCTGGATTATATTTTTCATATTATTTGCGATAAAATAATAACCAATTATGACTATTAAAAATTGTATGGTTACCATTGGGAAATTGAATGATTACAGTTGAGAAATTGAACAATTATCCGAATGGTGCGCCAATTTGCCAATGGGCATATTACAATCGTTATCCCAATGGTTTTTTCTTAATGGTGAACAATGATTAATTGTCATGTGGCTTACCACGGTCGGTAACCGGAATCTGTAATGAATTATTTTTTACCCGACGCACTTTTAGGATAATGAAAATTGTTTTTCCCCGGAGAATTGGCGAATGCAGGGAAAGACAAATTTTTTTTGCTCGGGGGTTTGCGGTCTCGAAACGGCATTCGTTACAGTTTTTGTTACCGACTGAGCGCGGTGTAGTAGACGGAGAGAGTTGGCCATTTACCAACAGACAAATAATTATAGGAATCGATAATCCGCCGTTCTGCAAATAAGTTTGTGGGTCGGAACGGAACTGAAAAAATTTGTGACGCTGAGTCTCGGCTCCGACGGTCTACCTGGCACGAATTTCGCATGTCTTCGTTACCGAGATACAATTTACCGACGTTATTACGTAGCTCGACAATTAATAGTTTTGACCTACCCGAGGCAATTACATCAAATTGAAACTGCGCATCACTCGCAAACTACTCATTGTCATGCTATGATTGCGGAGATATCGCTGCCACCGCTGTAGTTTCCGATTGTTGCACTGAACATTCTGTCAGAGAGATGTATTCCAAATCACGCAAATTGTGTATTTTTCTCCCTTTTTTATTCGTTTCAACGAAAATTTAAGGAATACGAAAGAAACATCAAATATCATTTAATTTTTTTTTTCAATTCATCAATTCGATTATCGTAAAGTCTAAAGTTCAAACTTAAGTTTGGACTTAAAATTTATCTTCAATCTGAACCTAAGTACCAACTAAGTTTGAACTTGCTTAAGATATCTAACGACAAAATAGAAATTTATCAAAATTTATCACAGTAAATAAATATTTTATACATGTCAAGATTTGGGCTTGACTGATGGACAACCGGGACAACTACTTTGTTGCAAGATCTCTTTCATAAAAAAGAACCAAACATTATTACATTTTTTTCTTCAATTATAGTAAAATATAAAGTTCGAGCTCAAATGTTATTTTCAATCTGAACATAAGTTCGAACTAAATTTTGAACTTGCATAAGACATCTAACGACAAAATAAAAATTCATCAACACTTTACACTTTAATAAAAAAAAAATCGTTTAGCTACTTTATTGCAATATCTTTTTCATAAATTCTTTCTCCCCGCACGTCTAAAAAAATGCCAATAACAAATGTACCATAAAAATAAAAAAATAAAACATACGACAATTTAGCAATTCATATCGATGGAAGCTGCTAACGTTCAGCCGGGAAGGCCCGCGGCACGCGCTTATCTCCGATCGAAAAGAAGGGTACCAGCATTACGGCGTCGAAGCACCGCGCAACCAGCGGTGATAGCAATCCCTGCGACGCTTCCCGCCGGCGAAGGCCAAAGCAAATTGTCAGTCGCCGGTTGAAAAAGAAAAACGGCTCCGGTCAGCGCAGACTGAAATGAGCGTTAATTTTCTTGGTGAAGCGGCGTTTCGATTCGTACCAAGAATGTGGAAAAATGTGGAAAAAACGAAGAAAAAAAAATCTTCATTTCGGTAATGACATTCGATATGGCCGTGCGAGTTGGTAGGTCGATCAGTAAGATCGTCAGATTCATTAACAATATCGAATAATTTGAAATAAAATTTTACGCTCGCCACTCGCCGTCCGCGCATCTTCCCGAGTGGCCAATCATCCTCACCGAGGATACGATCGTGGCGTGTCTAAATGACTTCTTCATTATGCCATTATCGCCCGATTCCCGGCGCCGGGAGTCGCTCACGACGCGTACTGTTTAAACTCCGCTGCATGTATGATTTTCTTTTTTCCTACATATCAACAAATTTTGCACACTTCCGCGACGCGTAATCTTCATTTTCTTCGCGGGTCGCGCACTCCGCCATCGCTCGTAATCACCTAAGTGGCGATTTACTGCGCATGCCCAGTAGACTCTGCGCGTTCGTATAATTATTGGTCCATCTTCGTAGTACTAATTGCATCGATTAACTTCGACGACCTGTGGAATTATGCGACTGTTGTGAAAGTGACAAGAAATAACGATTCGTCGATTAACATTTTTTGAAAAGGAATAAATATAAAAAGGGATACGCTTCGAAAACAAATACGCACCTAATAGCACATTGTACCTAATAGCGATGGAAGTGCGATAAAGCGAGTTTAATACGGACGCTGTCAAGGGTATGGCACGCGGGCGGCGAGTGCGACTCACTTCACAGTCCGCGTATGTACGAGATGCGTGCGTAAAGTACGAGATGCGTGCGTAAAGTACGAGATGCGTGCGTAAAGTACGAGATGCGTGCGTGCGTAAGGTACGAGATGCGTGCGTAAAGTACGAGATGAGTGCGTAAAGTACGAGATGAGTGCGTAAAGAACGAGATGCGTGCGTAAAGTACGAGATGCGTGCGTAAAGTACGAGATGCGTGCGTCAAGTACGAGATGCATGCGTAAAGTAAAATCGGCCCGATGTGCGCATGTGCCGTGTATTTATAGTACATTTCGCTGTAAAGCGCCTCTCCCAGTAGGCGCGAAAAGTAGCACTTTTCATGTATGAGTTACATAAAGTGCGTTTACACACTATATTCATTTTATAGATTCCCTTTCGAAAACAACGTGCTATCGATCAAACGGTCGTCGCGATGCATAACTTTACTCAATCGACAGATGATCGAATACCGATACATCATATTACTGACCGACAATTATACAATTAACTATAAAAAATGTGATCGATAGAAACATCATAATTCATAATGTTGTTTTTGTTATGTCTAAGATGCGCCGTAGTAATTTGACGCATTCGCGATGTGCGATACGATCCCTACCGTTCGTTTCATATTCGCAGTCTCCATTCGTTAGTTACACAATAGCCTCCGTTATCACACGGGCAATGGGAATCAACGTGTCGTGTGGACATTGCGCAATGACCATGGCAGCAGTCACGACTCGTGGATTCCATCGAGTAAAGTGGACGATTGACGATCGTACGCCCAATCGTTTTTCGACTTTTTTTGTAACACTTTTCGCTTCCTTGTACAGACAGCTATCTTTATGACCCTGAAGATATCGGCATGATATCAAATGTCATCTTTAGCGAGTCTCCGTCGACGCACTGCTTTGGGAATTTAACCAAAAAAATGGTTCACTTATAGAATTTTATTCGCTAAGTGAACTTTCCCGAGCAACGTTTGTGCGATGCAAAAAACAGTCGTTATAACTTGACGAAATTTAGTCTCATGCAGATATTATCAGGATCATTTATCTTTAAAGTCGTAATAATTATTTAGAGTCTGTTAAAGTGGAGTTGAACGAAGATAAACGCCTCCTTTCGATTGACTCCTGTATGTTTCAGTTTAGGTTTAGGTTCGCCATATCGATATGTCCGCGATAATATTTATATATTTTTATTATTCCTCCACTCTGCACGGCCTGGCCTACTACGTCAGTTAGCTTTTTTTTGCTACTTTTGGAACGCACTTCAGTTCCACTAAAGTTAGTTGACAAGATGTACCATAAAAACGAGAGGCTGTTTGTTTGTCCTTCAATTACGAAAAAAAAATTGGTAAAACGATTAACTCGAAATTTAATACCAGCTCATATGGGTCAATGAACAAAATTTGTCTAATTAAAATTATGAAGGCCCGAAGCGAGGACGCAAGCTACCAGTGAAATTGAATAGTACGCGTTGCAACCCCTCCGGCTCGTTCCGTTCAGGTTCAGGGCCGTTTGCGGGACACTTCCAGGGTCGTGGCCTATGCAAGCATAGCTGGGAAGTTCGGCGGGTGTGTGACCTCGTCATTTGCGCAATCCCGAACCCAATTGTCGGCGTGTTTAGAATTTTTTAACGAACAGAAATGTTTCGACACTCTGACTCTGTTTCGGACACTTTTACGCCGCAGCACGGATACAGCTCTATATTATCAGAATGTATTCGACATATATTAACATTCGTATATTCATTAATTAATTTATATCACTAATTTATTATTATCATTTATATATACAATCATTTGCACATGGTTTCCTCATTTATTACAATGTTGCGCATAGCTTTCTCTATGAGAAAGTTCGCTCATCGAGTTTGACTTCTTCACAGAGGAAGCTATGCACAAAAGTGTAATAAGCGAGGAAGTCATGTGCAAATTACTTTACACCTTTTTTCGTAACATCAAAAGTTCGTACATCACATAAAATTAAAACTGTAAAGATTTACCGCAACATTTATTGTAGAAAATTGCAAAATGGCATTTGCGGATTTCGTCGTTTTAACGAAAATTTTTATCTGTTCTTCACCGCTGATTACAAAGCCATTACTCATTTTACTTAATTAAATAAATTCAAAAATGCAAAGTTTTTAAATTCTCATAAAATTTAAACGTTTCGATCAATTTTCGCCAAAATTAATAGGAAACATTGTACAGTGTTCGTCTATTAGGCATTTTTTTTAGTGATTAAAAAAAAATCAAAATTCCATAAAATTCAATCGCTTGGATAGATTTCCTCTAAATTCAATACGAAATGTCTTTGACCATAGTATTATATTTGTATTGTATTTAGGACGATAACTCAAAATTTGCTAAGACATGTTTTGTGCGATCTTTCTATGCTTCTCTAGGCCTGATCTACTACCATTATTATTATGACCATATCACCCACGTCCGGGTGATATGGCCGATCGCAAATATTTATTAATAGAGCCGCAAAAATATACTACGTAATATAATACGCATCAAAAATATCGAAAGATCTGAGTGAATTATTTCCATACGATGTTTCTAGAGTTGGTTCCGACCAAAAATCAAAAGTTTTTTGAAACGTTAAACCTCCAATTTTCATTGTTTAAAAAATCATGCCTATATCATCCTGACCAAAAATCGAATTTTTTGACGTTTTAGACTGTTTTCAGTACTCCGATACTAAAATTTAGATTTTTTAAATTGAAATACCTACCTCTATGGTCAAACAATATAATAAATAATTATTACTTCAAACAAAAAATATAGTATATTATTTTATTTTATTATTATTCGTGCACAACTATGTTATTATTATTACCTACATATAAAATTTCGTGCACGATTAACATATGTTCACTGGAAGAGGAACGAAGGAAGAATATACTTTTACCGTCAGCCCGGTACCAAAATTATTCTTGAGTCATTGGATTATTATTATTATGCGTGTTTTTTTTTTCACCGTACGGTGGGTCAGATTCTCTCTCCCTCTCCGATTTAGCGCGCAATTCCCGACGCCGATTTTAGGTTGCGGTGTGTTAATGATGCCAATGGGCCGTGAGCGAGGGCACTACGACGAGGATATACGACTACGAAAGTAATGAATAACCAAAGAGCCGGATGAGGGATATACCTGGCGTACGATAGATCTCTCATCGTCGCGAGTGGTTTCTCACGCCGTGCCATTGACGACCGCCGGCACCGTTATTCATTATCGAATGCCGAACCGCCGTGCCGCTCATACCTTTGCACCTTTGTAAACGATGCATTATACGAACGGAGTTTGCGCGACGGCCCGATCGAGAGTTTACCTTCGCGGCTGCCTAGGAGACTGGAATTACTCAATGGAAAACAACGGAATTAGTCACCGCGAGGCTCGTGACTCACGCAACTCGCAAATACGCACTCGCAGCAGTGTAATATATATGTATATGTATATGTATGTATATTTATATTATATATATATAGAGTCGCCGAAATGCGACGCCCGACTCCGGGACGAACGGGAGTTTATGAGAAACTTAGTGGGAGCGACACGCAGGCCCGGCACTGGCCGACGTTGGGCGAGCGCCGGCCGACGCCGTGCCAATACTGGTCCTATGTGGCGCTCCCACTAGGGAAGAGACGTCAGAGAAGAAGACGAATCCTTGGCATTGGATTCCATTCGACTCTTCGTGCCAAGCGCAATTGGGATCGTGAATTAAAGAAATTTCGGGGAATCCCCGGAGAACGCGGTTCACGACCCCGTTTCATCGGCCGTGCCATCCGGTACGGATAGAGTCGCGAGCGATTCACGAGAATTTTATTTTCCGGTGCTGGATGTTAGGTACTCGGCGATCGGGCTGGGAAATCCGAACGAGTTGTTTAACCTCATCGTCAATGCGGCACAGTGGATTACGACCGAATGGTTAATTAACGGAGTGACGAAAGTATTTACGGAGTGACGAAAATTGAAGGTTTGACGTTAAAAATTTTTTTTATTTTGGTCGCAAACGACTCTGGAAACATCAAACTCAAGTAATTCACTCAGCACTTCCGATATTTAGTAGAAGTAAATAATAATCATTTATTGTATTGCTTGATCATAGAGGAAACTATGTAATCGTAAAAAATGTATCTGTAAGGTAAGTCAAGGTGATATGCCATGATTTTATGCTATGTAATAGGCCATGATTTTTTCAGCAATGTTAATTGAAGGTTCAACGTCAAAAAATCTTTACACTTTGGTGTAACCAACTCTAGAAACATCGAACTGAAGTAATTCACTCAGAACTTTCGACGTTTTCGACATTTTAATTGCAGCTCTATAAATAAATATTTGCGACCGGCCATATCACCCGGACAGTACAAGTAATATGGCGATAGTAATAATGGTCGCTTATTGGGCCTAAAGAAGCATAGAGGGATCGCACAGAAGATGTCTTCGTATGGTTTATGTTGTCTACAAGAACTACAGAAAGACAATAATTACCTTCGTCAAATGTTTCAGACGGCAAACTAAAAAGAAAACGGTTTTACTAGCCATATCAGCCGGAAATCCTTAAAATCCGGTGATGCGATTAATTGATTCCTAAATATTTCTGGATGCCATAATTTAAACCTTCTATTCGACCCATCGTTTCGCCCTGGTTTCCCCTCTGCTCGCAATGAACTAAAAATGATTTTCTTTTCATTCACCGATCCAATCTTCATTGGCGAATGTTTCAGTATCTTGTTTCTCAAAAATCGTCGAAGCCTTAGAGGTTTTTTTCATAATTTTTCCATCATAATAAATATCCAAAAAAAAGTGTCACACATTCAAGCACATGTCCAAAAGCTGCAACAATCCAGCAACCTTGCGGCTCCACATTACCAGTAAGTCCACGAATTTTTTAACCCTCTACTAAAATAAAACCTCTACGCAAATCTATCATTGTATTTAATTTAATTCATACAAAAAAAACCCAAAAAATACCACAAAAACCCACGGTCGATCTCGAAGCACCGATCAAGGTTCTAACGCCGATCTTTCCCACCCTTCGCCTCAACTCCCCCCCAAAAAAAAGAACCCCCCACAAAAATTCATAAGAACAAGAGGAGTTCGCCGCTGAAAAATAAATGGCCCCTCGCGCCCGTCCGGCATGCATGCATCGCGCGATGCGTCAAGGGTCACCCCGAGGATCATGGGATAATGTGGGTAAGGGCGAAGGCTGGTAGGAGGAACGGGCTGGTAGGAGGATCCCCGGTGCAGCATCATCTCCCGCCTGCTACGTGACCGGCGCGCATCGGGCCCTTTTTTTCCCAGCGCAAAACCCCCGGGCATCCGCGCGAGCTCGCGTCACGATCGCGGGATGCCGATCGAATTCCTCGGGCAAATTCCTCGGCCCGGTCGATCGTCGGGGGGGCCGCCGTGAAGGAAGCAGAAGGCAGAAGGTGGCCCGACGCGGGGCCGCGGCGGGGGCTGCAGGGGGGCCGCGGGGGGCGGAGGGGGGGGGGAGCAAAGGTGCGCGGGCGGCTTCGCTCGGGAGATCGCGGTGAGTCCGTGCCGGCCACGCTATGCGCATCGTGACGCCGATATCCCGAAGACACGCTTCGCCATAGTACGCCACTCAGACTGCTCAGGGGGGCACCAGAGAAACCCCCCCACGCAACGCCGGACGAGAGCTCAAAGCCCGCGCTCGTTCGGCGGCAACACACAAGCCTCGGCCACGAGAACTCCGTCGTTGCAGTCGCGCTACCAGCACCGAGCAACGACGTCGGGCACACCGGTTACCCACCGTGGAAGATCGCTTGACAATACGATAGACGAGACGATTTATACATTTTTTTTATTTATTTATTTTATTTTTTTCTGAATTTTACTCTTTAATTCGTCTCTTGGTTTTCCGGGACTTCTCGATATTGGGGAGAAGAATCCTCGACCTCGCTCGCTTCCGGTCCGAGATTCGATCGCCGGAGATCCGGTGTAGGATCGGTTTTTCATTTTAGTTGCCCATTTTTGTTTTTTTGGTTTTTTAAAATTTTTTAATTTTTTTGGAGCCGATTTTGCAAAGTGGGGAGGAGGGAGTTTTGTCGAAGGGTGAATTCGTGTGTCGATCGTCCTCGAGGCGCACGGCGACGGTTCGCCGGTCGAGTGCTGTTCCGGTGACGGAGGAAAGTCCGTTTCGCGCGCCAACTCCGCGACGGGAAGAGGCCGGATTTACGTCGGTTCCCCGTGCGACGAAGAGCCCGACGAGAAGACTCTACAAGGAGTCGAACTGATGCAATAGCCGTATAATAACAACAGTACCGAAGCGAGACACGTCGGTTTCACTGTGACATTGCAACGTGCCGTCGCCCACTCGCCACTCCAGTGTCCTTCCGGACAAGTGCAACATAATAAAATTAGTGGCTCTCTCCGTTTCTGGATCTCAAAGCCTGCTTTTTTCGTTTTAATTACTTTGGGACCGTCGAGGATACGCACGAAAAATATAATAACTTTAAGGTGAACGGCATCGTGCGAAGGAGCTCAACCGCAAAGTGGCGAGCTCGAGCGAGGAACACAAGGTGGACGAAGGAATTTCTGCGATTCCGACAAACCGGAAGGACGCCGTCGATCCCAAAAGGCATTGTTAAAAAATATATTTTATTATACTATTTTTTTTTTTTTTTTTTTTTTTTTTTTTTTTTTTTTTTTTATTTTTTTTTTTTTTTTTTTTTTTTTGTTTTTTTTTTTTTAACGAAGCTGCTTGCGAATCGATAGGAGCCGCGAGGCTTGGTAACCGGCGAATCACAGCGAGGAGATTTTTTTTTTTCGTGCACGCGGTTTTTATTGAGACAATCGGGAATCGAGTGGTCGGGAAATTCGGGAAGAGCGAGTGAAGAGGAGGGAAGAAGCTAAGGAAGACTTCCTCTTCGGTTACATGAGTCGTCGATTCTCGGGGACGATCGAGAGGGACGACAGGCGATCGTCCGAGACGAGCCCCTACTTCCGGAACGACTCGGGACGCGAATATATCGCCGAGGGGAGCCCGAAGGATTTATGATAAATGGTGGATTCGACGCCAACGACCCTACCACATCCTCCAGCCATCGAGAGGCTCGCGACACGTGGTCGCTGTAAAGACTCGACGAGCAAACAATATTTCGCCAAAATGGTCACGTGGGTCACCCTCCTCGGCTTGCTGACAGTCACGCTCGGTGAGTTTAAACTCAGTTTTTATAATTCAAAAAAAAATTACATTCGTGAGGAAATTTTTATTTGAAGAATTTTTTTGTTTGTATTAAAAAAGTTTTATTTGAAGAATTATTATTTGTATTAAAAAATGTAATTTGAAGAATTTTTATTTCTATTAAAAACTAAACTGTAAAAAAATTTTGTTTGAAAATTAATGAACAGTATTGGAAGCTTTTTTACAGGAACCGTATCAGAAATTTGAAACACATGTGCGTTGCAATTTTACAGTAAAATTTGTATTTTTCATGAACATTTTTGTAAATTTCAAGCAAAAGATTTGTAATTTTAATAT
>JAPYZD010009202.1:0-11516 GCA_030522725.1 Ichneumoninae sp. B BG-2022a
ATAAAGATAAAAATCTGAAAAAATTCATACGTATTCCGAAAAATGAACGAATCATTTTTATTAAAAAAAAAGTTGAGTTACCACATATTTTGATGAACAGTTTTTTTTCAACAATTTGTTAATAACATTTTGAAATTATGATTATGCGAAATGAATCTTTTCAGTGCCTATAATAAGTATGAATTTTTTCAGATTTTTATAACATTGGGAAGTATGTGCAATTCTTGCCCGAATTTCTCGAATTTCGGCAAAATGAATACCACTCGCTCCAACCTCCTTAAAGCTCTCTGACACGATGGAGCACTGAGAAAAAGGATAGTATTTCTCACTATATCAAATAGTTCCCAGGGGGAACGTCTGCATAGATAGTTTCTGATAGTGCATATTCAATTGTTCAACTCATAATTGACGTTGCAATGATGATTTTATGTCATAGTTGTAACTATAAAATATAGATGTTCCCCAAGGGAACTATTTTTTATGGTAAAAAGTCGGTGTTGTTCCTTTTACTATGTCATTTTTTCTCAGTGAGCGCAGGGGGGAGGAAAAGGAGATGCATACGAAAAGAAACGTGTCGAGGACTCGTGTTATTGAAGGGGTTTGCAAAAGTTTTATTTTTTTATTTTTTTATGCATTATCATAATCAGGCAACGTGAAGAATATTTTTCGGGAGTTTTCGGAAAATTGCTGGAAAATGTCAGATATGCAGGTCGTTGAGCAGCTATAGCAATAAACTGTGTGAACACTGGTTGTTTGCATTCGAGACGGAATATTTGACAAAATTCGATGGGTGGATCAGTTGAGACAAACAATATTTGCGTTTGATAATGTTCGCGAGATCGAACGATATTTGCAATTCGCTTTGTCATCCGGGGGGAATACACTGTAGAAAAAAGCGTCATGATTCAACGCGCATACCGCGTGTTAATCGCGTACTCACGTTTTGCACGTTTTGTTGCGTGTTTTCATTTTCAACGACACGCTTTACGCATGTTCGGGCTCCGTATCAATTTTTCAAATGTATTTATGGTGTGTCGTTCCGACGTATTTTGTGATTTTGTCGAGTGCTGTCTTTACATATGTGATTTTGTCGCGTGTTATTTTCACGTATGTTATTTTCACGTATGTTATTTTCACGTATGTTATTTTCACGTATGTTATTTTCAAGTATGTTATTTTCAAGTGTTAAGTGTGTTAAGTGGGTTATTTCGGCAAGAGTTACTATTACATAGGACCAGTTTATCAACTTTAAAATCCAACCAGTTATAAATACCCTTCCGACCTGAATGTATGTTCGTACGTACAGGAGTCGGTCAATTCGTGATTTTGGTACTACTGCAATCCCAACCACATTACACATGAACGGCGAATCTTCGAGATTTACGTTCGAACGGATCCTCAACGGAATGGCCAGCGGAACGTCCATACGGAAAGCCGGAGATGAGCTGGAGATCATCGTAAATCCGGTCGTAATTCAAACTTCCCGTCTACCCTCCCCCGCCTCAGCGCTCAAAGTATGAACGAGCTGTGCCCGATCGAGTCATCCTTCAACGAAGGTTTATACATCTACCTACGTGCTTTCCTCCTAACCAAGGGTAACTCTCTTTCGCAGCGGTTCACCCGTAACACAGAAACTCGTAAACGCACGTTACTCTTTCTCAACCCATACGTGTATACTCTTATATATATAACACGCGAATAACTCACACTATGCCGTACTTGCTAGCTTACGATTGCGATCGTGTGCAGTGCGTACGCGATCTGGCAGGCCGCATCTCAGTTGTATCTGCTGCAGAGGGTATGGGGGGAATAATAACGTAAACCCTTATTATTCTAATTAGTTCAAAAGACGGGTCAATACTTGGATGGGTGACCGCGGTCAGCCATTCAAGAACTGCCCTCCCCCCTCGATTCTTGTCACGGCGGCGAAATGTTTTTACATTATAGAGAGATATATACATATAAAAAAGACATAAGCCCTTGCTATTCTAAGTCTTTAGCCCCCTACCCCCTCGATTCTTGACACGGCGGCGGCGAAATCTTTTTATATTATAGAGAGATATATATATAACACGCGAATAACTCACACTATACCGTACTTGCTAGCTTACGATTGCGATCGTGCGTAGTGCGTACGCGATCTAGCAGCCCGCATCTCAGTTGTATCTGCAGTAGAGAGTATAGAATCTGCTAGTGCACAGAGTATATGTGGAGTGTGAGGAAAGTGTCGGATAGAGTGTCGAGAGAAGGTTGAGCAAGCCTCTCTAATGCATCCACATCTCAGAGACGCATCCAGTGTGTACGATCGAGAGATACTGGTAAGTATACTCTTTCCGTTGGACTTGCGGCCTTGCGGTTTTTTGTTGTTGTTTTCAACGCAAGGACGAGAGAAACGGCGGACGGACTTCTGTCGGGGCGACTCGCCGCATCGCAAAGCAGGAAAATTTCATCCGATATCATCGGTCTCGGAGATTCCTTTGAATAATGGAACGTGGAAAGTGGGTGGATGGAGATTATAAAAACAGTTGATGAAAACGCGCAAAAAACTGTTGATCGAACGTTCGAAGTCGGGTGCGTGATTTATGGCATCGATTTTTATTGAAAGCGTCAGAAATATCGCGGTCGGTAATAAAAGCTGTAATTCATTTTTATCAAACACGATGATCGGTAGTAGTAGTAAGGATGTATTCATTAAGTATAAATATTATGCTATGGCGATCATTACAGTTTTTAAACAGGTAGGGGTGAGCGGGGCAAAATGGGGCAACGGGGCAAAACGTCATGTTCCAATAATTTTTGGATGCCCGAATTCGCCTTATCGGATAAATCAGGATGTTCTGCCCAGTTTTGGACCTTGTTCGATCCAAAAATGATTGGAAAATTTAGTTTTGCCCAAAAACCCCGTTTTGCCCCGTTGCCCCATTTTGCCCCGCTCTCCCCTATACATTTATAAAATTATAATTCATCTACAAATTGTCAACGGGCCATGGACCGAAGTCCTTCAGTTCCACGATGATGATCTAAGGTCAAAGTGCAAATTCTTACACGAAGCGGATATTAATTCAGCTCCGTGTAAGAATTTCCGTTTAACCGGAAACGTGATAAAAATTAAGTGCTGTTTTCACTACTCGCCAACCCGACCGAGCCCGGATAGGACTGGGGAGAATGGGGTGTCGCATCACCTTAAGCCACTGGCGGTGTGAATTTCGGAACCACGAGTTACCGAGCTTGCGCCACGTGATTAAAATCTCAAGCCAATCCCAAGAAAATCAACCGTGGCACGTCCAGACCTTACCTTATTTGACACAGTAATAATAATAATATACATCGTCGGGTGAAACGATTTTATTGATTCATTACTTCATTAATTCGCTGGATTCTCTTACATAAAATATCGATATTCAGCAGCCGTTTTAATTATCGGATTTAATTTACATATTCGGGGATTCTCTTTTACGTAAGATGCAATTTCGAATGGACGTTTTAAATCGGACAGTGCAACACGAAACAGACAAGTTATATACACTTAAAAAAAGTATCTCGAAATATGAGTATGAATCTTATTACGAATTGGGTGAAATTATCTGTAGCATCGAAGCTACGCGGCGTTCCGCCTTCACCTTATTGTGCAAAATAATAATAATAACATACATAATTTGTTAAAAATATTTTATTGATTCGTCAATTTATTCATACACTTCACGCTCTTACATGAAATACAGTTACTGAGTAGCAGTTTTAATTATCGCATTTAATTGACTTATTTCATTTACATATTCGGGGATTCTGTTTTACGTAAGATGCAATTTCGAGTGAACGTTTTAAATCGAACAGTGCAACACGAAACAGACAAATTATATGAAGTTTTAAAAAAGTACCGCGAAAGATGAGTATGAATCTTATTAAGAATTCACTTTGCAGCTACGATAATTTTTCAATATTCGAGATCAGCGGTAGAAAAACAAAAAGTCGTTTGTCAGTATTTATTTATTATATTTATAAACGCAGCGAGAGATCGCGCCGGTAAAACGTCGAAAGAGTTAATACGGACGGTTGAACCTCTAAATAAACCCGAGGCAGTGAGAAAGAGTTTGCATATACGTATATAGCACGAGCGTACGCAGTGCACAGCGAACCAAAGCGTATGCATACGACCGAAAGATCGAATCACGTAGTTTCTCGCATAATTAATCGTGTGGGCTCTCGCGCGATCCTTCTAGTATATATATGCCTCCGGGGAGTCTCTTTATTTCTTTGTATATCCTTTTCTCTCTTTCTCTATCCCTCGAGTCTCCCCGCTTTTTCTTTATTCGACCTCTGCGTCGTTTATTTATTTTTTTTCCCCTCCCCCGTTTCGCTGCGTCCCCGACACTCACTGGAGAGCTTCGGCAACAGCGGGACTCTCTCGATACTCTCATTTATCTTATTCCCTCTTTCCCTCGGCGCTGTTATAATGCGCTCTCTAGCACTCTCCGGCCGCGGCCTCCTCTTCGCCATCGTCGTTGGTGCAAAATTCTCTCACTCTCGCTTGGCGCACAGCGGCGACATTAGTGCCACGGGAACACGTTCTCTTAGGCGTTCTCCCCGCACACAGTCTCCGCAAGTACCCGCGCGGCATTTGCCGGAGCCAACGCGCGCGGAAAAGGTGAACGCGTTGCGGCTATCCGCTCTCTCTTCGCGCGCTATTCTACTCTATCTTTAGTACGCTTTAATACACTTTTCTTCTACGGCTGGCGTTAGCCGTCTCTCGAGGGGCACATACGTGCTTGAAGTATAATTCTGCGATGATGCGATTTGTATATTGGCCACGTTTTTTTTTTTTTTTTTTTTTTTTTTTTTTTTTTTTTTTTTTTTTTTTTTTATTTTTTTTTTTTTTTTTTTTTTTTTTATTTTTTTGTTCTTTTTTTTTTTTTTTATAGAAAATGTATTTTCTTTTTTTAATGCTGTAGATAATGATTGCACTTGTTGAGAAATGAAATCTGTTTCTTGATGATGAAAATTGAAACAATGAAAATTTAAGGTGCCTTCGACAAGTTTGTATCTTTATAGATAAAAAGCATTTAGAAATAGTTTATTTTTATGACTCTGTGACGAATGCCAGGATTTCGATACATCGATGAATTTGCTGCAATGAAATGGCAGACATTTAATTTTAAGTGTCTGCGCTTGTGCGCATGCGCAGTATTTTGTCATACTTTACAGGCACGAAAAGCGAGACTTTTGGTGCATGCGTTACAAAAATTGAATAATTTTTCTTTCCTTTGTTTATGAATGAGTTTTTCCATATATCCAATTTTACGAGTGACTTCTTTCCTTCTTCGAATTAACAGGCTAGCCATAATTTCGCTTCGACACTGCTCGTGCACGAATTCTTTGAAAAACGAATCGCTGCCCGCGTAGAGTTGTTGCCTCAGGGCGAAGATTCTCGATGTAACATATAGGGCTATTTATCGGGAATAAGAATCGATAAAATCGCGGAGATGAGCCTCCAGGATGTGAATGGAGGAATAAAGGAACTGGGACAGGATCCTCAGCTATCCATTCTTCGGAGCGGTCAACCGGTTTTTCGGCTGACCCGACCTACGGGGGCGCCGGTGTTGCGCCGCAACGGTCGAATCGATCACGCTCGGTCGCGCGAATTCAATCTCGAAAACTCTTTGTATCCGATGAAAAATAGAGAGTCCGGAGAGGTACAAACGAAAAAAGTAATACCGCCCGGCAAGCAAATACACGTTATATTTCTATATATACGTCTATCAACCTGCAACACAACGGGGCTATAACAATTCCGGCGTGGTCTGTCAGCGTCGATGAAAATTCCGATGAATATTGCCATCACGGGTCGTTTAATTTCACGTTCGGACTCTTGGCACAGGCAGGTGAAAAAACACACACAAAAAAATAAATATCGAAGCGACAGTAAATGAAAACTCGTCGGAAGAATGAAGCCGGGTTTCTTGTATATATCTTTCTCCATGCGCGGTGGTCCGGAATATTGTGTGTTTTTTTTCGTTTCTTTTTTTCCGTTTCCACATTCGGGACGGCTCGGTTGGCACAGCGGACGAGAGGTCGCGTGTCCTGCTCCCCGACGGTCTTGCCATTGTTCGCTGCGAAGCTGTAGTCGTACACCGCTCGCGAACTCTGGCTCTGATTCCACAGAAATATATGTGCCTCTGTGCGGACTCGTGCGGCGTCGGGTTGGCTGCTGTAACGGACCTGCCGCGAATTCGAGGAGAGGATGATCGATCGTCTTACTTACGTATGCTCGGTCTATTGAAAACTGAGCGCGGATTAACATTATTCCTCTGGAGCGCGCCGCTGCGCGTAGAATAATTTTTTCGCGAGCGAAAAACGAAGACTTTGCTTCGGACAAAAAAAAAAAAGTCTCGACGAAATGTCTGAAATATTCGGAGGATTGGAAATTTTTACTTCGCTTGATTATTCATTATAGAGAGAGTCTTCTGTGAGAAAGGATCTTCTGTAATTTTGTGGCTTTCTCAAGATGCTTCGACAAATTTAGAAAAATAATGACGAACCGATGTGAAAACTTCTATTTACAGTTTTTTTTTCTTCTTAAAACAACGTCTCCGCGAAGAAGCAAAAACATCTCGAATGGGCTTTCTCCTACAGTTCTCCAAGATGTGTACAGTAAGAAGGAAAACCTTTCATTATGCGGGTAACGACATTAACAATATCTGATAGAATAATCGGTTGTCAGCTTGTCTCATTAACGACCAAAGGATAAAGACACAAAGTGACGATATCATAGTGCAACGTGTACATCAAGGGGCGAAAGTGCGCGCGGACATATTGCGGTTCGATTAATGCGGCATACGAGATACATGATAATCGTGGGATTCCTCGCGCCTAGCAAAAGCCCGCATGTAGGTTGTATCGGCGAATGCGCATTATAGAGTATAAATAAATAAAATAAAAAGCTGAAAATCGAAAGTTTTACATCGCTTCTTCATCATTTTCTTTCACGCGCAAAGCTCGCTCCCCGAGGAAGCAAAACATAGAATTTAGAAGCAAACTGAAAATTGTAGAATATGCTAACTCATAGAAGATGCTTTACAAATGAAAAAAAAAAATTATGAGGAACTGATGTGAAAATTTCAATTTAGAGCTTTTTTTGCTCCTTCAAACAACGCCTCGTCCACGAAGATGCAAAAACATCTGTATCGAGCTTTCTCCCACAGTTCTCTAAGATGTGCCCAACAAGAAGGAAAACTTTTCATTATGCCGTTAACGACATTAACAATATCTAATAGAATAATCGCTTGTCAGCTTGTCTCATTAACGATCAAATGATAAAGACACAAAGTAACAAAATCATAGTGTAACGTGTACATCAAGAGGCGAAAGTGTGCGCGGACATATCTGCGGTGCGATTAATGCGGCATACGAGATACATGATAATCGTGGGATTCCTCGCGCCTAGCGAAAGCCCGCATATAGGTTGTATCGGCGAATGCGCATTATAGAGGCACCAGCAACAGGCATTATGCCGGGCCGGGGCGCGCGCGCGCGCGTTCTCTTTGTTAGGACTCGAGGCGCGAATGGAAAAAGAATTATGGGGGAGAGCAGCGCGCCAAGCCGAGCAACGTCGCGGCAAAAGCATCTCTCGAGACTCAAAGGTCGTCGACGATGTACTACTCTACTCTTGAGAACGAAATCGCGAGCTTGCCTCTTTGTTTTTGTTTCTTTTTTTTTACTCCCTCTCATTTCCCCCCCAGCGAGAGAGGTGTCGAACTATAAAACAAAAGTTTCACTTTCCTGCGATACCGCCGATCAGCAGCGGCGCTCGAGATCTCGGCGAGAGCCTTCAACATCCTTCGAAGAATTCCCTCGACACTCACCCGTTAAATATCTGCAATTTCATTCTTCATTTCGCGAAGAAAAATTTGGACTCAGTTTAAAAAAATACTTCACCGCTTTTTATTAGACCTCGGTTTCTGTACGAGAAAAACGGATGGACGAACTATTTTATTTTCGGGTTGTAAAAAACAATAAATAAAAAAATTGCAAGGCGGAAGCCGAAATTCCGGTAGAAGTCGTTGAATTCCCTCGACACCCGTTAAATATCTGCAATTTCATTCTTCATTCCGCGAAGAAAAATTTGGAATCAGTTAAAAAAAATATTTCACCGCTTTTTATTAGAGCTCGGTTTCCGTACGAGAAAAACTGATGGGCGAACTATTTTATTATCGGGTTGTAAAAAACAATAAATAAAAAAATTACAAGGCCGAAGCCGAAATTCCGGTAAAAGTCGTTGATGGAACTTAACGCCGCCGGGCTGTTTCTGGCGCAAACACGAGCTGTTACGCGAATTTAGAACGGGGGCGCTTAGACCTTCCGCTGACTCTCCACGATACGTCGCCCGAGAGGTCTCGTTCTCCACAGTGAGAGGGAGTTCGAGGAATAAGAAAGGGGTAGAACGGCGATGGAGGACCGAGTTTTAACGAGCGTTTCGTAATTTCTGTGATCGTTAAGGAGCCGTTTTCACGTGCACCGATGACTCTCCCCTCTCTCCGTCTCTCGTTCGAGCAGATATTGCGCTGATCTTTCTGCAAACCGGCTCGCTTGTGACCGTGCAAATGAAAAAATTAAATCGCTTGTATTTGCGCGAAGGCATAAAATTCTTTTGGCTCGGGACAACGCCGGGTGAAACTCCCGCTTCGCAGAGTTTTTGGGTTACAGGAGAAAAATGAAAAAAAATGAAAAAATAAAAAAAATTCAGTGCAACTCTCCGGTGCAGTCCAGCGACGAGAAACATTGCCGGGAAAATGTTCACTGCTGCTGCTCGACATAATAGAAGGGGTCAGGATCTACACCGTGAAAATTAAACTTTGCGAATCTCGAGCCGCTGTAAACCTTGCCCTATTAAGCAAGAATAAATTACCTTGCGCGTCACGGACCACACTCAGCTCCGCAGTGAAAGAATTATTTTTTCACGGATTTTTTCATCCGTAAATTAGCGGATTTATTAATCGTGTCAAAATTAGTGTAACTAAATTATTTTAATTATGAAAAATATACCGAAGCTTGCTTACTGCTAATTAATCATATCATATATACATAGCTATATATATAGCTACTATCGAAGCGACTATGTAGCGATATATATAGATACTTCTAAAACCTGAAGCTTGCATGACCTTATTTTTTGTCTGAAATTATTGCACCATCGCAATGTTAATTTTTAATTACAACATCAACAGTTTCTCGATGTATACATTTTTTAATTCCTGAAAAAGATCTTTTCACTAATTTCAACATCGACGCTCTAGCGGTAAAAAAAATCCTGCAAGCTCCAGCTTCAAGAGCTATTTTCCAGCGAGCAGATATAATAAGAAGCTTAATGTGCAATGCCGTGAAAAAATAAATCGGTTCTTTTCTTTTTTACCGCTCTGTTCACTCGGATCGGGGGTCGAGCCATTGTTTTACTCTTTAAATTCGGAGGGACACTAACTCGCCGAAAGATTAAAATCGTTGCTCGGCCCACCCGGATTGTTATGCCTCCGCTACTCGGACGATAGTCTATACATATGGGAATTAGCGTAGGGTTACACGCATCTCCGGGTTGCTCCTCTCCGGGGGACCGAGGTGATTCAGCTGCCGGGGAAGGAGAAGCAGTAAATCCAAACCGGGACGTAGAGGGAAAGAGTTCCTCCTAAACCGGAGATTCTCATCTCCGAGAATTTTAATCCTCCGTCGAGCAGATGAGGGTTTGTCGCGGCGAAACTGCAGGGTATCCCAGCGGGTGCGCACGCCGCTGTCGCGAGGCTAATCCTCACTCGGCAAATTAATGTCTTATCGGCTCTTATCTGACACTACAGTCGGAGGAACTCTGCGCGGCCTCTCTCGAGTATTTAAATTATAATCTCGGATTATCGTGATTAATTAAAGCTCCGGGCGTCGGCCGGTGAGGAGCGACGCAACAGGGAAGTCGGGAATAGAGAGACAGAGTGGCAAATTGAACTTTGAAAAAAACACTCGAGCTCGAATTAATTTGCCTAATGAATTTCTATCTCAATTTGTTTCGGCGATGAAACTTTTTTTTCTTTTTCTTCGCTCACTCCCGTTACATGTTTTTACCCGTGAGAAGGGTTTAGGCAACACGCTGATGGCCAGTCCGGTGGTCCCACGCCGCGCGTAAAGACCAAAAAAAGAGGTATAAAGGTACGGCGAATAAGAAAGGTGGAGTTGAAAAAAAAATTGCTACGAAGATGAGAAAGAGCAAGGTTGCTGCTCCCATCCGCACGTCGATTGATCTTGCCGAAACGCGTTGCGAGGCTTTGCGAAACGCACTCTCTCTCTCCGTCTTTCGCGGCCTGCCGACTACTTGGCTTTGCCCTCTACGCCAAGAAACCATACCAATTGCCTCGAGCTCTCTCCCAGCCCTCCGCATTTGCCTCTCCCCGATCTTTCGGATCCTCGAGACAAACAAAGCACTCCGGGTCGACGGATCGTCGGGCTTGAATCGTAGAGAAACAAACGAGACTCTGTCGACCCTGGGAGAAAAAAAAGGTAAGTTTGCGCAATCTATCGGGCCTATTTTCTCGCGAATTTTCACTTCGAAGTTTATGTACTACTTCGAAATTTAAGGACTTGAGTAAAATGAAGGAAGAAAATAGCAGTAGAAGTTCTTTATTTCCATGTACACTAATGGGTTTTTACATACCCAAGCACTTATGATAAAATCCTTAAAATTAACAGTCTCTTCAAAAATGAAAAACTATCTTTCTTTTCGAGTCTACTTAGTTAATTCCTTAAGGTGGGCCTAGAGATCAATACAACATTTAAACATTTTGAATCCATTTTTCTCCGAAACGGTTGTGTAAAATAAAAAACGAATTGCGGGGCGCACTGCCTACTTGATTAACACCGTTCGAAGAAGCGGAGATTAAGGAGGGAGTCTCGCTGCGCGCTGACTTCGCATAAGTTTGAAAACAATAAGAGAAAAATGCGAGTACTTCTTGATGGTGTAAAAATCTGAAAAAAATCATGTTTACTAAAGGTACTGAGAAGATTAATTTTGCATAATAATAATTGCGAAATGTTATTAACAAATTCATCAAAAAATTAATTGGTTTACAAATTACCCGCCAACAAAACTTTTTTTCTATTAACAAATTCATCAAAAAATTAATTGGTTTACAAATTACCCGCCAACAAAACTTTTTTTTTATGAAAATGATTCGTTTATTTTTCTGAATACGTATGTTTTTTTCCGATTTTTAAGTAATTGTTGATTTTTTTCTTTTTATAGAACAAAAATCGACGATTACTTAAAAATCTGAAAAAAATCATACGTATTCAGAAAAATAAACGAATCATTTTCGCAAAAAAAAAGTTTTGTTGCCGGGTAATTTGTTAACCAATTAATTTTTTGATGAATTCGTTAATAACATTGAGCAATTATTATTATGCAAAATTAATCTTCTCAGTACCTTTAGTATACATGATTTTTTTCAGATTTTTACACTATCAAGAAGTACTTGCAATTTTCCCAC
>JAPYZD010009203.1:0-17141 GCA_030522725.1 Ichneumoninae sp. B BG-2022a
GAAAAGCCTTTATCTCTGTGAAATCGCGTCGCATCGTAAGAAAACCTGAAAAAAGACACTGGCCACGATTTAAAGAAACTGCTTGCCAAATTCCGTCAAGAGATTTTTTGTCGATTCGGAGAACACTGGATACCAAGGAAACGCGTGATCGCCGTGAAACGCATAACTCCCGTCTTTTTTTGCCCTAGCGGGTAGTCGGGAGTTAAAAACAATCCACCTCAATGTTTTTCGCGCCTACAATAACGATTGTTTAGTTTAAAAAAAGTACGCGCATGAGTTGCTTGCAGTATGTAAGACCATTTTTTTTGTGGTAAAAAAGGGGCAGTTACGAAAGCTCGTTACGCGCATGACAAAGTGTTTCCTTTGAAACGTAAGAGTCGGAATAGGGATGGATCTCCAGATGTACAAGGATGTGTGGAAGGGTGGGTCGACGAGAGCGAGCGGTGCCAGCTGTCCCCGCTCAACTGGACCGCAATGAAAACGGAATGTCTCTCTCTGTACGTACCTGCCTGCCTCTCTATCTGTGCAGTTCTCCGTGCGGCAAAGAGAGCCTCGACATGCGCGAGCGCACCTCTCTCTGTCTCTCCGTCTCCATCCCCGTCAATACTCGTTCCCTTGAAGGATATGACATACGCGACCCAGTTAATATCTGACGCGCAATACCTCCTATTTTTTCGTCAACGAGATATCCTGTCGGATTTTTTTTTTATTCGTCGTTCATCGCAGAGAGCACGTCTCCCGCCTCGGTTTATCCTTCGTCATCGCTTCTCTATGACTCGAGCCAAGCGCATAAACATGGCTCCGCATTTGTTTACCGCGAGTGAAGGGGCTCTCGACTCTTCTGGATTCCATCTCAGGCGTGCGCTGCAAGTACATTAACTTGGAAAAGAAGATTCGAATTTTTATTTATTTTTTCATAAAAAATCTTAAACGTAGATATTAATATTCATATTAAGCTTCGATCGTGGAGAGCATGTCCAGTTTCCGTTTATCTTTCGTCATCGCTTCTCCATAAATCGAGCCAAGCGCGTAAACACACCTTCGTATGTGTTTACCGCGAGTGGTTGCTGACTTTCCTGGATTGAATCTCAGGCGCGAGCTGCTATTATATTGATTTGGAATAGAAGATAGGATTTTTTTTTATAAAAAAATCTCCATCGTAGATATTATCAATCTGAGATTGTCACAAAAATGTTATAATAATTTTATAACGTTTGTGGGAAGGATTTTTTAAAATTAAACTTGTATCGTGGCGAGCATGTCCAGTTTCCGTTTATCTTTCGTCATCGCTTCTCCATAAATCGAGCCAAGCGCGTAAACACAGCTTCGCATTTGTTTACCGCGAGTGAAAGGGTTGCTGACTTTCCCGGATTCGATGTTAGGCGCGAGCTGCAGGGAGGGGAATACCCGAGTCGACAGACACGCCGGTTAGGGGAAACAGGCCGTCTGGCTTGTCCGCAAGCACCGGGCACAAGCGGAAGGCGTGTGCCTGCTCTCGACTCTCGAGGCCTCATGCCAACATGGTGAAAACACTTCCGGCTAAATTTAAACCGCGTGGATAACGTCACTTCGCCCGATCGTTACTCCGATTACGAGAGCGTGTCCCTCGCAAGCGACTCCTACATCCTGTTCATCCCTCGCCGTACCTCTCGTCCCCCCCCCCCCCCCCCCCGCATATTCAACGTCACAAACTCGTTCGAGGTCTTTTTCATTATTTTTTCTACGCTCGGAAACACCGCCGACTATTATCTCCGTCTCGAACTGCATGAAGAAACACGAATGGACTGCCGTTGAGTGATCTGTCTCCGCGAGTCAAGCGCAATTTTTGCTCTACAACGTTACTTGTGAAGTGGCGGACGCGATTTCTTTTCGCATTTTTCGAGGCCGGAAAAATTATTCAAAAAATAATTTGAAAAGGCGTGCAAAGTGATTTCCACAATTACTTCCTCGTGTTTTACGGTTTTGCGCATAACTTCCTTTAGGGTAAAAGTGGGGAATACGGCCCGGTCCATATATCATTGATTTACGTGTTAATCGAGGTGGGCCAAATTCACCACTTTTACCCTATGACAAATTTTGTTGTTCAATTTATAATTACAATACAATTTTCACAAAAAAAAAATAAAATAAATAAAGGTCTGTTATAAGAAAGCGATATGAAAATTTCAATTTCCAACTCTTTTTAATTGTATTTTCGAGTTAAGTATAAAAAAACTCTGGTCAAAATGTACACCAGAGTTTATTATAGGAAATCGCAAACTGGAATCTACGGATTTCGTTGTTTTAAGGCAATCTTTAATCTCTTAATATTTATTTAAATTAAATAAATAGTTACTTAAATCAAATAAACGGTGGCCGTCAAAAAAATAATTTTTCTGGATGTACTGGCGCGAATTCTCGCGGCGTATATTGACCTAGGAGTAAAATAACAAACAGCCACAAAGATTTAAAAAATAATAATTTGCAGACAAAATGTGCTTCTTATTTTTTTTGCAAAAGCTGAATTTTTCGAAAATTGGATTCCAAAAGGGTTTAAAGACATCGCGTGAAGGATTTATCGACCGCGAAGCTATTGAAAATTCGAACGTTTCCTCAATCTCTCTCCTCTATCGGTGGGAACCCAAAAATTCATGCGGCACGAAAAGCCATCGTAGTGTAAAAATGTAAATTCGTAGAATTTCCTCGTTGCTCCATTGAGCACGAGTGAAGCTTTTTCCTCGAAGCGCGATGATGTACGAGCCTCGAGCACTTTGCTAGCTTCTGTCGAAAGGTCGTACGTCCTCATGCTCTCTAATTTTTTCCATTTTCTTTTTTTTCATTTTTTACCAACCGAAACGGTAGAGTGTCTCTCGTTTGGCTGCGGCAATT
Source organism: Ichneumoninae sp. B BG-2022a (assembly GCA_030522725.1). Lineage (NCBI taxonomy): Eukaryota > Metazoa > Arthropoda > Insecta > Hymenoptera > Ichneumonidae > Ichneumoninae sp. B BG-2022a. The sequence continues at coordinate 2,869 of JAPYZD010009203.1, forward strand.
TGTCATCGCGCCCGGCGTTGTACACTCGGCAGGAGGAGAGGAAGGGAGGTCGCTCCTCGTTGGCTGCGGAACATACCGGAAGCACGACGAGGCAGAAGTCGAAACGCCTTGCGATCCGGCAGTGAATCGATGCGGTCACACTCGAGCTAAGTGAACCGAAAGTTTTCGTGAAACCCTTTCAGCCATCCAGGGTCGTTTTATGTCCGTGGCAATTGGCTCGTTCCTTTGCTCGGAACAAAAAGGAGAAGAAAAAAAAAAAAAAAAAAAAAAAATGAGCGTGTCTCGCGTGGCCGAGGAATCCAGAAATATATCTGCGAGACGAGATCTCTAGCTCTCAATCAGAAAACGATGAGAGGTATAATGCCAAGGTCGTCGTTGACGAAGGCATCTCACCGTTCGTTGATGCGAAAGATCGCGTGTGCGTCCGCCGGACAAATAATGGATCGTCGAACCGGTTTTTCGAGGGGATTTCTCTGTGCGCGCTGCTCGTCGGGCCCGGAGCTGCGCCCCGCCGGTAACTGCAGTTGTACGACTGCTCGAGAGCTGTCCGAACGAATGAGCAAAATCTGCATGCACAGTGTTCACGCATCGATCGAACGTGCATGCTTACAGGGTCTTATAAACCTCGTGGCTGTAATAACCAGTTGGCGCGCCAAAAGGTTATCAATTCTTAGCCGATGGAGTATCGGTTTGACGATCTATAAATTGCTGGATGGTTCTCGACAGTCGTTGTTGAGAGAGACGATTCTCGCTTGCGCGCACGGTAGGACAGTCGTAGAGACTTTAGGGTCGATCGAAATGATTTTCACATTTTAATTCCGGACATTGGCGATGCGAGGCTTAAATTGCCGTGTTAACGTTTCCAGAATTAGCGATCTTACGAGCGACTAAAAAAAATAATAATACTTGGAGGAGTCTCTCAAGTTGAGTTCAGGACATCGGCGACGCCAAGCTTGAATTGCCGTATTAGCGTTTCCAAAATTACCGATCTTACGATCGACTTAAATAATAAAAAAAATACTTGGAGGAGTCTCTCAAATTGAATTCACGACATCGGCGATGCGAAGCTTGAATTGTCGTATTAACGTTTCCAGAATTACCGATCTTAAGATCGACTAAAAAAAATAATACTTGGAGGAGTCTCTCAAATTGAATTCTCGACATCGGCGATGCGAAGCTTGAATTGTCGTGTTAGCGTTTCCTAAATTACCGATCTTACGATCGACTTAAATAAAAAAAAAAATACTTGGAGGAGTCTCTCAAATTGAATTCAGGACATCGACGATGCGAAGCTTGAATTGTCGTATTAACGTAGCCAGAATTACCGATCTTATGATCGACTAAAAAAAAATAATACTTGAAGGAGTTTCTCAAGTTGCATCGATCTTGCACTGACGAATGACGGATCTAATTGCTGGATGGGTCTCGACAATCGTCGTTGAGACAGACGATTCTCACTTACGTGGTCGGTAGGAGAGTCGTAAAGACTTTAGGCTCGATCGAAATGATTTTAACGTTTTAATTCCGGATATCGGCGACGCGAGGCTTGAATTGCCGTATTAGCGTTTCCAGAATGACCGATCTTACGATCGACTTAAATAGTTAAAAAAAATAATACTTGGAGGAGTCTCTCAAGTTGCGTCGATGCATCATGCAGCAACGAACGGCGGCTCTAATTACGATGACTGCGTCGAAAGTGACGCTTCGGTCGCTGTATCGGCATTTCGAAACGGGGGAACCGAACGATCGAAGCACTTCTTGCTTTTTGTTTCTTGCTCCGCGGATTTTTTTTTTCTGCAAGGACCCCCCTCGATGGTCGAGTGGACGATTAACTATCTGTCAACGGATCGGAGTAAGTGTCCCCGGTTTAGGGGGAGAGTTCCGACCGGAGGATGCAACCGAGGAGGAAGACGAAAAATGAGAGGAGGAAGAAGGAGATAGAAATCATAGTCGGTAAGAAACAAGAAGAGGAAGAAAGCGAGAAAGAAGTGAAAGAGGAAGATTGTCGCGGGGCGCCAGAGAGCGGGAACCGCGCAAGCGCACCAAAGTCCCCCCTCGAGCTTGCCTTCGCGCTGCGAGACCGAGGAGAACGTGGGTTACGAAGCTTCCACCTACAATTCGTACTGTCGGGGTTTAGCCGGCATCGACGGCTTCGGAACACGGCAGCTCGACTTTTGCCGGCACCGCGTGTACACGCTCGGGCTTCTTCCACCGGCTAAGATTTTTTAAATATTTTTTTAACCCAAAGAAATAATTTTTTTTTCCACAAAATTTGACCCCTCGGATAGAGATCGTGTATGTGAATTGGTGTGAAAATAATAATAATAATAATATTGATAATATGTTGGACGATGTCCAGTGGAAGTGTGCCAGTTTTCAGTTCGAAGGGTTCTCGATTTATCGCGATACAAGAGGATGAGGATTTTATCCCTCTATAGTGCTCTTGCGCGATTGCTCGTACGAGCCAACCGGTCTCGAGTGCTTTTCAATTGCTTCCCATCGGCATCACGCTGAAGGATATAGAAACGGGAGGGATAAGATCTCGGGGATACATCGGAGCTGCCGCTTCGATAATCTATAAAATTCGATCGGCCAATTCCGATCGAATCATCGCCCTGCGACCGACGGCAGAGGGCGATTCATAATGATATCGACCAATTTTTGGCGATACTATCAGCACGCATGTCCGGTGAGTCCGCGAATATTTCGTAAGCTTAGAACCACTCTCGTTATATTTAAAGCTCTGTTGATTCTCCTACGCAAATTTACGATATGTTTTGACGATAAAACTTTGGACCCACAAAGCTTAAACTCGCGGTTTTCCGATCGTAAATTTTTCTTCTATAATCCGTTAATGCGGCTTAGAGTGTGAAGGCGTATATACGGGGAAAGAGGTTTTGCACGTTTAACAAACATTCCTCGTCGACGGAGGTCCAACATTATTTTTGGGATAATTTCACTTTTTTAAGTAAAAAAAATAATTTTACAATTATTACAATTATTTCAATTATTATTACAATTGTGTAATTATCTTTTTATTAAATTTTACAATTTTGTTTCTGTTTAATTAACAAGAAAAACAATTGTAAAATTATCGAGAAACAAAATTAACGAAAAACAAAACTGTGATTAAAATTAAGAAGAAAAACGTTGTGGACGTTTTCGGACGAGAAATGTTTGTTAAATGTGAAACTTGTTTACCATTCAGCTCCAGTGGTGAAACGTTAAAAAAATGTATATATATATTCTCTATTTTTTTTCCTACGAAAAAATAGGTGGAGGTGGAAGGTAATCGAAAGTATCCGAGGCTCGGAGAATCTTTTAGCGCGCGTCACTGGTTATTCTCGTTCGGTTTTATCGCGATCTTTGCCGCATACGAGAGTAGCAGGATGGGTTTACCGGGACAAGTTCCCGCTCCCGCGCTTGCTATCCCACCGTAAAGCAGGAGTCACTAACAGCGCGGAATTGCAAATTCGATATGATGACGCGCGGTCGCGGAATAACTGGACCGAGCCACAAATTTTACGGTTTTAATCGCGACCCCCGGCGGAACATTCACTGGCACGAGTTATTCCACTCTCAGCCGAAAAAAAACATTGCATTCAAATCGTATGAATTTTTATTCGATTCCGTTAAGCCGTTTTCGTCCTTCTATTTATACAAATAGAAAAGATATTGAAGAAGCTACACATCAAAACCGATTCTGACCAAACACCGAAAAAGTTACTGACAGATCCAATTTTTTCGTCCTATTTTTTTAGAAGTCATTCAAAGCGGAGGCTACAAAAGTAGAAAAAATATAGAAGAATCACAAAAAAAAAAGAAGCTGCAGACCTGAACCGATTCTGCCCAAACACCTAAAAAGTCGCCGAAAGCTCCAATATTTTCGTCCTATTTTTCTTAGAAGTCCTACAAAGCAGAGGCCTCCAGCTATCAGTCACGAGAATCTCGAGTGAGTGTCAATCATCCCCGAGAAAACCTATTTCCAAAAATCGCAAAGAACGTCCCCTTCCCGTCGCCCCGAAGCCTCGTCGCTTTGAACCACGCTGTCCCGTACACGTAAGAACGGTGACAAATAACATCTATCAGTGGGACAAAAAAATTGAAAAAATTCTCAAACAGACGTGTTAATCCTCCGAGACTCCCGTGCAAATTTGGTAACGTTTTATCGCCGCGTTCGAGAGAAACGGCGTTTCAAAGAGGATGGCGCATCGTCGGGCTTCAAAGGGTTTAAAGCGCTGTTTTTCTTTTGGTTCGCCGTCACTATCTCCGGTTCTCTCGGTGGATTAAACGGACTCTGCGACCGAATGAAGTCCCCCCGGTAGCTCGGACCACGTCGGGGCTTCCGTTTTGGTTGTGCGTCACACATCTTGGACGCTGCGCGCCTCGGCAAGAGTGTGCGGCAAAAGCTTGGTACGCAACGGACCGCGTAACCGTCTCGCGCTCCTCTCGCCACCGTGGAAAACCACCACCGTCGTCCGATAAACGGGAGAACCAGGAAGCGCAGTCGGGCTTCTTTGCTCGGGCAAAGCGTCGGACAAAGCAACGGCGGGGACCCGGAGTAGCACAGGCGTCGTGTTCGTGTAACGACACCGCTCTATGCGCGCTATGCCGTGCGGAGCTCGTTCACGGAAGCGAATCTACGCCTCTCCTCGTCTCGCGGTTGGATTTCTGCGTCGAGCCGTACTCCGCACGCTGCTTACAATCTACCTTGCGCTATCCGCAGGGGAGAACCTCACCGCGAGAGAGGAAAAAAAAAGAGTAAACGAGGCGCCCGCCGCGAAGCGTACGCAGATTAGAAATCGGGATTAGATGTCGTCGGGAAGTCGACGAGGCTGAGCTAAGCTTTAAAATTGGATAAACGTACATCACTCGATAACCCGACGATACGAGAACGTACGCGAGGTTAAACGAGCCTCGGCGAACGAGCGGAGATTCCAGACCTACGTCGACTAATTGCGAATAATGATCGGATCGGAATGTGTTGGAATTACTATTTTTTTATGTTTTCTTGGCAGTCCGGTTGGATGAGAGTCGACTGTAAATGTTGGAAACAAAATTTGGACAGGTAATTTGTAATTGTTGACATTGCTTTTTCGTGAATTTTGTTGGCAAAGCTACTTTTGCAGGAAAGTGTTTTCTTTCTTTTTTTTTTTAGCTTCGGAGTTTTTTACTGCAAAGTGAAAAGAGCTTTGTAAATTAACGAAAATGACCAATAAGGAAAAAAATTCAAGAAAAGATAAATTAAAAAGTAAAAGAAAGAAAGTTCATTAATTTTTTATTTAGAAAATACAACAAAGAAAAATTATGTCATGTGTCCACCTTTCATTTAAAATGTACACTGTAAAAATAAATTGTAAATTTAATGTATTAGAACTTGAAATTTGCTGACATTACTCATATTAATTAAACATTAATGTACTTTGCTTGTAAAATAAAAATACCGGATATTAAAATTACAAATCTTTTGCTTAAAATTGCAACGCACATGTGTTTGAAATTTCAGAGACGGTTTATGTAAAAAAGCTTCCAATACTGTTCATTAATTTTCAAACAAAATTTTTATACAGTGCAAAATAATGTTTAAAAAATTACTTTGCGAAAAGAGAACTTCCTCGGCGAGGAAGAAAAAGATATAGGAATTGCACATCGCACGATAATGTCGTAAGATCGTAAGATGCTGTCGGGTAAATTGACGTGTCGTGAGTGCGTTCTCGGGCCCGACGATATTCGCCCGAGTTTCTGTACGAAGAGCGAGCATCGCATTCATCGCACAGCTATTGTAGAAATCGACATTTCGTATCGGGGAAAAACGCGTGAATTCAAAGTCATCTGGCAAAACAAGCAGGCCACTATATAGTGACGCGTTCGTGTCTGCTCTGGTCACTTGTCCCGTTGCCATGTTTACGTGATGCGGTTACGCGATATACAGTATCTAAGCGGGGTACTTATATAGAGAGAGATAGAGAGACAGATAGTATAAAGCACAGAATAGTCGATATCTCAATCGCTGTGCGGCTTTGCACACTGTCGATCTCACTGGACACTTTGTCGAGAGCTTCTACCGTACTCGCGCATTGTACGAGGGTGGGTGCTTTGTCAAGAAATCGATTTTCTTACAGCACGGTCAGTCCATTCAATAAATTATTGTCGCAATTTAACGTCACAGTTTTAAACAACAATATAATAATAATAATAATAATAATAATGATAATAATAATAGTCTAACTAATGAAATATATTTTGTCTATTTTATATTTAGATGCGAACTGGTGATATTATTCAAATTGCAGAGATACTTTCATAATTTACCAATTTACTGATGTATTTTTAATATTGTATGTAGTAAAAGGGTTTATCCCGTAAACTAATAAATAAATTAAATGAAATAATCATAACAGTAATAAGAATAAATGGAAGGTTTCATAGTCGGGAAGATCTGAAATATGTACAGTCAATTCTCGCCGTACATTAGTATTTTTTTCACGTGCCTAAAATTAGTAAACGTCAAACTGTAAAAGATATTAAAAGCCGAATAGTTGGAGACACGATGATGTTTTGCTTTGTCACGCGTGAAAAAAAAAAGAAATCGTCGTCTATTCTGGAGGACCGAACGATAGGAATGACATGCGGCGGATTTGGGATAAATGTTGGTAAATGAAATTTTTCGTTCACGTGGGTATAAACCGTGCATACCTCATTGTTAATACACAGTCGAACATCGTACACGGATTGAGAGCAAGTCTATAAAGATTTGCCTCACTACCTCGTACAGTCGCTGAGTACCTGCGTATTATTCAGAGTCGGTACCACCTCGTGAATTTTCGTCCTCTCGACTTAAGCCCGCAATTCCGTCGAACGTGAACGCAATGCAAAAGTTCTCCGTGGTTATATTGGGTTTCTCTCCCTTTTTCCCCGTCTCTCTCTGGGCTTCTGGCTTCGCTGGCTCGAGAAAACTACGATGGACGTACGTTGATCCCTTCTCGCTACCTTGGGTATACATGATCGTTCGTTCTTCTTTCCTCTCGCCCTCTTCCAAATTGCGCTCTAGGCGACGTCAAGACTGGTCGGTCAAGACTTCCTTACGATGCCCAGACTGCAGGCGAAGAGGAAGAAAAAATAAAAGTAAGAAAAAAAAGAAAGAAAATAATGCCGGCGTCTCGGTACCTTTTGGCCTGTTGCCAAAAACCGAATCGAAACCACCATCGACTGCGGAAGAGTCGGGGGTGGTCGCCGCCGGGCTCAACGAGCCCGCGAGTACCGCGGAAGAACGTCCCCTGCTTTCCTCGTCCTCGCCACACCCAGCTCTCAATTTTGTTTGATCTTTCGGATTAAGTAACCCAATTCTTTTAATGGCGAACCATGACCGATATAGAACTCTGTTCTTTTGTGCGTCCGATAACGACAACGCACTTTCAAGTAAAAATCGATAGTTGGGCCCCAAACATTTTAGTCGCTGTATTTTCCCCACGATGTTCATTCTTAGATCAATTTTATTTTTCAAAATTATAATACATTTAATAAGCTACTAAAAACTTAATATTTAATCATTAAAAAAGCTCTTTAAAGTATTTGGTTTTATTGAATATATTTAATATAAGCTATTTAATAACGACCCTGAATATATCTGCATGACATCAAGTTTCATCTTTGGCCAGTGTCTATCAGTGCACGGCTTTAGCAACAATAACCAATTGTTTACTTATAGAATTTTAATCTCCAAGTGAACTTCCTCGAGCAAAGTTTGTACAGTGCCAAATACAACCACTATAACTTGATGAAATGTTGGCACATGCAGATATCTTCAGGGTCACCTTTAATAAAAGGATCTTTAATTTAAAAAATGTTAACATTTTCGAACCGATCACGATGTAAGAAAACGTCGAAAATATCGAGTAGCTGCCTGCATTTTTATATCTATGCCACGTAGAGGAGAGCGGGCCAAAATGGGGCAACGGGGCAAAACGGGGTTTTTGAGCGAAATGTCATTTTCCGATAATTTTTGGATCGGAAAAGGTGGCAAAACTGGGCAGAAAAGCCTGATTTATCCGATAGGGCGAATTCGGGCATCCAAAAATTAATGGAAAATGACGTTTTACCCAAAAACCCCGTTTTGCCCCGTTGCCCCATTTTGCCCCGCTCTACCCTACTACTTCTTATTTTTTTAACCGATCGATTCGCCAATATCTTTTGTTTAAAAAAATGCGAAAATGAAGGCCAAAAAATTACGATCTGTACCTACTATCTAGGCAATATGCGCTTGGCCGGAACTGCGCACACGGCTAGATCGAATGCATCGCAGAATGTGAGTATACGAGCGTGAGGACCCCACCTACTTCTCGAACCACTCCTCGTTCTTTTTTATTTCTGTCTAATACCACATCCCGGGTCGACCTTAACCTTGTGCGCCATATTTCCCGCAGGAATATGACGAACGTGTTGCACGCGATCGCGATTAATACACTTGACTCACATGACAAGTAACGTCGCTCTTCCGCCGATGATCTAAAAGCGTGACTCTCACCAGTTACGACGGGCATACAATATTAGCAGTGGCTCGAGAAGAAGGATCTTATCGGGATCTTTGTGGCAGAGCCTCGCGTGTAATCCTTCCTCCCTAGAATTTAAATCCTCGATCGTCTCGTAACGTCTTGCGTCTTTGGTCAATACACGCGGCTTTCCGTAATAAGGTCGTCCCGGGCGTCGATAAGGCTAGTCCGCGAGATAAAAGAGCACGGTAGGGATGGAAGAGAGGAGCTCGTTGAGCCGAGCCGCTTGGCTACGAACCTCGTTCGCAGAGATAGGAGAGAACCGGCGGCCTCTTTCAACTTCCAAGTGGAGTAACACTTATCTTCGTTTCTCAACCGGGGGGACTCGACGAAAAATACAAAATATTCTGTATTCTCTCGGCTCGACCCGATAAACATCGTCACAGATCGACATCTTCACAGCTTTGATTCGCATTATAAATTTCCTTGCGATGACGGCATTAAGCCCAGTTGACCATCACGGAAATCAAATCACGGATTATACTGAAAACATATATTGGGAAGATGTTTAATTCGGGATTTTTGCACACGACCAATATTTTCAACTGCTATATATTTGGAGATAACGATATGAATGGATAGTGAGATTTTTAGCAATATAAGGTTTTTTAACTGTACACCGATAAAAAGGTTTGGTAATATCAACTAAGCTGCGGTTGCGGGTGGCGAAGAAAATGTTTTGACGATTGAACAAATTTTTTTTACTATCAATAACAGAACAGTCAATTCAACTAAATATTCGGTCACGCGACTAAATATTCGTTCAATCAAGTAAATATTTCTTTCAATCGATCCAAATATTTCCTTCGCCACCCGCGACCGCAGCTTAGTTGATATTACTAAACCTTTTTGTCGGTGTATTCATACACCGACCCCTTTACACAACCCCTCCTAACACACTAAACACACTAAACTACACATTAAAAAAAACTACTCTACGAAAAAACGGACATCACCCCCATAATGACAAGAACACGAATACCCGCCAAAAGGTTCGCCTCCGCACAAATTCTGTACATGCAACCACTGTATATACAACCCACACAAAATGTAAACCCCAGACGCAAACACCCTACACTCACCGCGTACCAACAACTTGAGAGTATGGCAAACGAAGATGCAAACTAAATTTAAGTATTTAATTTAAACTTGTACAACAAAGCGCAGCAGGGGCTGAAGGACTTAGGTCGTTGGCCCGTTGGCAATGGAAATTCAAATACATACTGTTAATATTTCCTACATGTATCGATGATCGCGACGATTTTATATTGTTATAGTAACTGTTCCTACTTAGGTGGTAACTGCGAGTATTAATAATAATATTAATAATACTGCGAGTATTATTACGTTTGCTATAATGTTTTTTCTGACAACAACAACATTTTTACCATTGTGACAATTACACTGAGAGAAGGGTCTAGTATCTAGTAAATATGACTATATCTCTTGAGAGATGTTACCATAGCACATAGTAGTAGTCAATTATGGCGCCATCTATGGTAGGAAGCACAGGATTTATAAGAATTTTCCGTAGATATTATGGTACAAATTCTTGGAAAATCTGAGACTTTCCACCATAGGTGGCGCCCTAGTTCTTCTTATTCCTCCTTCCTTACGCCAAGTGCCATAAATGGCGCCCTAGTTGCGTACTACCATGACCTATGTGTGAGGGACTGAAACAAGGATGAAAGATTTAATAAAAACGTCTTTCCTTTCATCAAATCGGACATTCGAATCATTTATTTGGAGCGAACTATGTCAATACAAGTCTTCCATCGGTAGTTTTTACTGTATAATTATTGTTGTCCCTACGCCAAGTATTCAAATATACTACTCAGTAACAACCACATTCTTTCAGTCCATGGATTTGCAAAGATAGAGTAAAAATGGTAAAAACGGCCCCTGCACCACATGCTTTCGCTGTAATCGGGTTGGGCCATATTCACACCTTTTGTTCTTTACCCTACAGTCCAAAATATAAATGTCTTGAGTGCAAATATATATCGCACATATCACACACATACTTTATCGATATACAGAGACAGAGTAAAAATGGTCAAAACGGCCCCTGCACCACATACTTTCGGTGTAATCAGGTTGTGCCATATTCACACCTTTTGTTCTTTACCCTACAGTCCAAAATATAAATGCCTTGAGTGCAACCATATGTTGCACATATCACACACATACTTTATCGATATACAGAGACAGAGTAAAAATGGTCAAAAAGGCCCCTGCACCACATACTTTCGCTGTAATCGGGTTGGGCCATATTCACACCTTTTGTTCTTTACCCTACAGTCCAAAATATAAATTTCTTGAGAGCAAATATATATTGCACATATCACACATATACTTAATCGATATCTGTTGCATTTGATTTTTATTTTTCATGCGAGAGAGCGTGGGTCGATATTTATATCGATGAACAGGGCGTCGCTGGCCGCGTGAGATCATCCATGGCATAGCTTTGTCGCGCTCTCCTCGTTATGCTTTACGCCATTTGCGACCAACTATTCCGATTACGTAATCGGCGCGCGGGACTGACGAGTAATTATAAGCCGACGTGGGGACGGATGAGCTATCGCGGTTTTTTCTGATGTACGTTATATATGTACACACACGTTGAAGTATGCAATGCTGACGGAAGTCGCAAGGCTGCCGCACTCCGATGTCAAGGCTGTGACCGATGACACCGCGAGACCCGAGTTTCAACACTTCCTGTCCAACGATCGTCGATTCTGGTTAGACTGTAACGTGTTTGCCTGTGTCGGCAACTCGAAGGAATGAGCAAAACTGCGATCGTTAGAACATTCGAGCTTCCGCGGCTGCTCGAGGTAACGCGGAGGAATTTCATTCGTCTATCCAATCACATCCGAGCGTCGAGGAATCTTGGAAATCTCATTGTGCCACGGTGATCCGCTAGTTGGACTGTAAAATCAATTTAAAGGTCGGTAACCTTTTTCTTTCATTTTGGTGTGACGAAGACTCGAATGTCACGAGAGCGGGGCGAGACGGAACAGTCTGGGGCAAAACGGACTACCTTGACAAATTTTTTCACTAGAAACGAAAATAAATGCCCCGAAGCGAGTTGAGGTCCGTTTTGACCCAATGATCCTTTTTACCCCACTCTGCCCTAATACTATGAATTCCTCCGATTTTGTTGCCACATTTTTCTTTTCACTAGTCAAGTAATTCATTTCTTTAACGCAGACCACTCATTAAATGTAGCTTCACGTCGAAACTCGGTTTTCGTCGTGGATGATCAGCATTACACAAAATAAAAAAATTATTACATTTTTTATCATCGACCATACACAGTAAAAAAAGTTTGTACTTTTTACAACCGGTTATTGTCCACCAATGTCCACAATTTTTTGTCAATTTTTTAGTTTTGCAAACCAAAGTACAAACTAAAATTTTCAATGACATGAGAAATAAAGGGTCAGGTTCTTGTATCGAAATAAGTGACAAACGAGTTTGTCATTTATTTACCAAAATTATTTTCAGTAATTTCGCATTCCGATTTTACGAAATAATATTTTACTGTGTGGTATTTGACACACTCCTCGAGCCATTTACGGATATACGCCTACAAAGCGGCGGTCCGATCGCGTGTCTCCATTCCCGAGGGATCACTGACCCCATCGATCGGTAAATTATCGTCGATCTATATGATTTCAAGCGGAGACCAGCGTAGCTAATTGCTAAAAGAAAATCCGTCTCCGATCGGCTCCACGCTGCGATAAAATTAATATTGGCCCATCGGAAGTCAAACACTCGAAAGATTAATTGAAACGACGGAGCGCGTAATTTAAAAGCTCCGTACAGTCTCGGTATCGCGCAGTCGCGAGTTAAGATATTAAAAGGTGTAGGAGTAAATTCCGTCGAGGAGACCTTCGAGAATTTTTCTGCCGCTCAGGCAGAAACTACCATCCCGGGAGGATTGCGATCGTAAACTCACCCGGCGGCACTTCCTTTCGGCTCGTTTACTTTAATCTCTCGTTGCTGTGATTTGTGGCCGGGCCGCTGGGAGAGGGGGGAGGCAGGGCGAGGGGACGCTTTCGCAATTCTACTGGAATCTGGAAAGTCAGATATCCACCTGCGCCGCCGGGTTCGCCGATGCTGTTATTATTATCACTGTATATCCGCTGAGCGTTTACGAGGGAGGAGTTTACCGACTCTCGGGATCAGATATACCTACTGGTTTTAAACGCGTTTCGTATATTCCGTACGCTACCACAATTTACCGGCCGGAGGGGGGGAAAACCCATCGGCAATTTGTTTTTTGAGCGGTGGGACATCGTCGATCGTCCCGATCTCGGCGATCCTTCCGAGCCGGTCTGTGTACGTAAGCTCCGAGGATATCCTCGGAACGACGGGCGACACAGCCGCGAATATTCGTCGTTAGGTCCGATAACGAGGAGTCGATAACACCACTTCCTCCTCCGTGCTCCATCGAACTCGCTACTTGACTCGCTCGATGTCCTCGATTATCGACTATTTGCACGACGCTTATACTGGCGATTTTTTTTCTTTTTCTTTTTTTTTGCTTCCTCCTTACTCGATCCACTAAACGATTCCAGATGCATTGCAAACTATTCGAGAACTATCACTATGGTGCCTTCTCGCCTTGACTCCTCGGTTACTCGCGTATTCATAGGTTTCACTTCCGGTATATTCGAGTGTAAATACGCGGTAGAGACTCGCTTAAAAAATCTTTTTCTTCAAATAAACGTAGCACGGACCTGAAATATCATACATTTTTTTTTTTACCGCGTCAATTTTTACGCCATCACCGCGTCAAACGAGTCAACCTCCGAGTTTGGTCAATTTTTTGTATTCGGGCCTCGGGGATTTTTCACAGGTCCTCAACCGCACACAGTAATAAAGTTTGTACTTTTTACAAGTTATTGTCCACGAGCGTCAAAAATTTGTTATTTCTTAATTTTCTGATCGCAACTATCCGGTTCTAATTTTACAAATAAAATTACAAACTACAATTGTCAATGAAATGGGAAATAAGAAGACATGTTTGTATATTCAAGCCTGAACAAGCGAATCTGTCACTTATTTAACAATATTATTTTTACGAAATACTTTTGTAAAAAACTTCGTAATCTGATGTTACGAAATTATCTTTTACCGTGCGCAACGACCAATAAATCGCGCGCGTTTTTTCATGCGATTTCTGTTTATAGACAAAAAAAACACGTTTCTTCTGAAATTGACCTCCCGTTCCCAAAATGTACGAACCTTTTCTTTTATAGCCCCTGTTCTTTCTACATCTCTATAATTTGCAACTGTAAACCTACATTTTCAGTCCAACTCGACGACCCCCCCGTTCTAAAAGTCGATTCGTTCTGCTCCAAAAAAAAATAATCCGAAAGTTCGTTCGCGACGATTTGTCGCGAGGAATGGCCAGTGTTAGCGCGACGGGAGAGCTCTGAGCGCGGAAGTGGAGAATCACGAACCGTTTCTTTTATCTCACCCCTGTTCTTTCTACATCTCTATAATTTGCAACCCTAAACCTACATTTTCAATCCAACTCGACGACCCCCTGTTCTAAAAGTCGATTCGTTCTGCTCCAAAAAAAAATAATCCGAAAGTTCGTTCGCGACGATTTGTCGCGACGAATGGCCAGTGTTAGCGCGAAGGGAGAGCTCTGAGGGCGGAAGTGGAGAATCACGAACCTTTTCTTTTATCTCACCCCTATTTGCAACC
>JAPYZD010009212.1:0-11799 GCA_030522725.1 Ichneumoninae sp. B BG-2022a
TTAGACTTTAGACTTTAGACTTTAGACTTTAGACTTTAGACTTTAGACTTTAGACTTTAGACTTTAGACTTTAGACTTTAGACTTTAGACTTTAGACTTCCGCTTCGTGGTAGAACTTCATTCGATCGTTAACATCGGGCCTTTGTCGGTGGTAATATTCTCAATAATTGCTTGGATTCATCGAACATCTTCGGTGGGCTTCGACGATCGACGAGACATTGGGCCAAGTCCGCATGTCAGGCTTACAAAGTTGCGTTGAAGGCAACGTCGACGTTGGCTTGACGGTAGAACTTCATCGGATTGTTAACACTGAGCCATTGACGGATGCTGAGCTAAAATGTCTTCCACCATTACAACGCGAACATCGTTGTCCCGACTGTTTGAGGTCAATAGAACGTTCGGAAACTCCCCAATGTAATGTTGCATAGTAATGTTGTACGGTAAAACCTACGCCGGATGTAGTCGACCATAACAGGCCGGTTCCCAGATATCCAATACTTATGTGGGCAACGTGGCAGGACCACCGCATTATACACTGTTTACCCTATCGCGTTGCTCCTCACGAAAAACGTTTTAAACTCAGCGGGAATCGGACCCAAGTCGCCCGGTCGCCGGCGGTCCCATAGGGTAGGCTGAGAAACTGGTTCATCGGACCAATGTGTGGTCCCCCAGGGTTAAAACCAGTTTTTTACGTCATTATCGAGAAACGAAGATCTCAACGAAACTGGTGAAAATGTGTTGTACATGAGACACCGCAGCCCTAGACACTTCACCGGCATCTCGAGTTCGGTCGTTTTGGAATTCTACGATTTTGTACCTGACTCGAAAACCTTCGTCAACAACGTCCTGTACAACACTGTAGTTAAGATTCTCAATATGCATACCAATATGATTTCTTATTAAGAAAGTTCACGTCTATTACATCTATTACACATCGATTGTGAAACACGAATTGTTTACTTTGACGTTAATTCACATTGCAAACTTGCAATTAGATTACTGGAAGACAGTGTAAAAAAAATTCGTATGAAATTTAATTTACCGGACTGGAAGTTTTTATGCAAAAACTGGTTTATCAAATTTCGAGTACAGTCGTGATGAAAAATTAATCTTCTGCGTATTAAAAACATTGGAAATACTTTATTTTTAATAATGTACTTTAACTTCAATGAAAAAGTATATCAATTTTTCATCACCATTGTACATTCAATTTAATGCACCAGTCTTTGCATACAAACTTCCAGTCCGGTAGATTAAATTTACAATTTTTTTTAGTGTAGACAAATTCTCTGTGGAAAATGGAGAGTCGCACAAGTCAGTCGCGCCCGAGTCGTTCAGTTCCATTCCGGCATTTGGGATTCCATGAGCAGGAGCAGTTCCAGTAACGCGGTGGGTGGCAGATGGGATAAGAATACTATTGCAAGTGTGTTAAGTGTGTTCTACACCAGACAACGCAGTCCTAGATACTTCATCTGCATCTCAAGCTCCGTCGTTTTGAAATGCAATGATTTTGTACTTGACTCGACCACCTTCATCAGCGACTCACTGAGCAACACCGTAATTGAGATTTTCAGCGTTTCAATATGCATACTGATATGATCTTGTGTATTCCGAAAATACGCGTTCGCTACATTTCTATTACACATCTATTGTGGAACACAAATTCATTACTTTGCAGCTCATTCACATTGCGAACTTACAATTCGATTACTGGAATACATGCGCCAAGGTAGACAAATTCTCTGCGGAAAATGGATAGTCGTTCCAGGACGAGCATTTGGGATTCCATGAGCAGCAGCAGCAACGCGGTGGGTGGCAGATGGGATAAGAAGAAGCGGAAGAGAGACGAGCCATGAGAAAGATGGATAGATAGGAAGGGAACGAACGGGAATGGTAGTCGGAGGGGTCCCTTTGCATCCCCTATTGCCGACGGTTTCGCCGGCTTGGATGGAAACGGTGGGCGCGTACGGCAAAGCGTACCGTAACGCGGCTGATTCCTGGGTGAGGGTGGTGCAGATGCGAGGGACCGAAACTCTGAGGGTTCCTTTACCGGTGTTGCCAACTACGGTAACTCATTTTCCCTTCATCGTCGATACAGGAGAAAAAAAATGAACATAGACGGCCTCTTTTTTTCATACGAATTTGAGAAAATGAAATTTTACGACACGACGGATCAAATTTCACAGCGCGAGCAGGGTAGAACAGGAAGTACTTGTCCGTAACTATAAAACGTGCAAATTTCACCTCTTCAACACCGCAACACTTCGGTTGTGGAAAGATCGTCTTTTACTGACGTACACTAAACTAAAACGCCAAAATTGTCATCAAGTTGGCCCGAATTCTCTCGCCCGAATCGCTTGTTCGTTAATACTACCTAAAAGAAAATCTGCGTCAAATTATTCTTGAACCCGCGGAGGACGATAAGGTTTTTCGTGCAAATATGGGAACATTGTATTCCATTGTCACCTCTAGGGGAGACCGAGGCAAAATGGCACAGCGGGGCAAAACGGGACGGTGAAGACAAAACTCAATTTTCCAATAATTTTTGGATGCCCCACTTTGTCCCAACGATACATTCGGATTTTCAAACCCGCTTTAGCCCACGCACCACCGTCGATGCCATCCAAAAGTTATTAGAGAATTGCGTTTTGTCTCGTTATCCCGTTTTGCCCGGACGGGGCCATTTTGTCCCGCTCTCCTCTATATAATAAGTCGGAGTTGGGAACACCGGCATTTCCTCTCTCTCTTTTCACCTCTTGAACACCAGAACACTTCGGTAGTGGAGAAATCGTCTTTTACTGCCGCACACTAAACGAAAACAAGGCTCGCTCTCCGAGGAAGCAAATCCCAAAAATGGTCATCATATTGACCCAAGCACCTAAAGAACCACCACCGATGATCCTGTGAGACAAAATACTTAAGGTGGGGCTAAAGACCAACATAATCTCAAAATATTTAGGGACCATTTTTCTCCGAAACGGTTTTACAAGATAAAAAACGTCTCGAAAAAAATGGTTTCAAAATGTACTCAAAACTCTGTCTCTCCGGCACTCACACCTATTTAGCATTCCCATAACACTACCTAAAATCATCCGTGTTAAATTATCCCTGAACCCGCGTAGCCCGATAACGTCTTTAGTGTAAGTACGGAACCAAACGCACCGCGAACGATGACATTCCCAGACCCACCGCGCGTACATTACATTTCATTGTCGCCTCTAAATAATAAGTCGGAGTTGGGAACACCGGCATTTCCTCTCCCTCTCCGTCCCGTCCTCTTTCCTTTTTTTATTCCGTGGCATTCAGAATCTCGTCGTCCTCCGAAATCGAAATGAATGAATAGGGAACTCGCTCCCGCCGTGGCCCTCGAACGCGACGAGGCTGTCAGTTCGGTGGGGTTGTTCACTATACAACCCACCGGGGTGGTATTGGAGTTTGGTACTTCTGGGTTACTACAATATCCTATCGTCTGTATGGACGTACACATATACACGCGTATCCTATAATATAGTGTGGACGCGGTGCTGGCGAAGGAGAACGAGGGTCGAGGGCACGACGATGGGAAAGGCAGCCGAGGGTCGCCGGCGAGGAGGACGGGGACGACGAACTAGGTGGAGGGGCCACATGGCGTGTACGCCGGGAGGCGAAGGAGGAGGAGGAGAGCCAACCCCGGGGATTCGGGAGCCATCTTGGAACAGGGGGCCGGGAAGACCTCTCATAGTTAAAGCCAAAGCTAGCAGGCACGAGGGCCACGACGTCTCCCTTTCTCGGTTTAGGTCCGGAGGGTTGCTTCGCTCGGTGGGACCCGCGGTCAATGGGGCCCCGTCCGTCGGCCGTGGCACTCCATCCCGTCCATCCATCCGTTTGTTCGTCAGTCATTCTCGTGCAGACTTCAACCGGGCTCACCCTCCCCTGGCGATTCTTTTGCCACAACTTCGCTGCTGTCCCAACAGAAAGCGCACCCATATGGCGACTCTTTGTTCGACAGGTTTTCCCTTTCGCTCGCTCTCCCACGTGGTTAACGATTTTTTTTCGGTCCTCCGGAATACACAATCGCGATAAGCACCCTCGATCTTACTTCGGAATTATTCGAGGGCGACGCTTCGCTGTTCTCGATTGTGTATCGTTTCTGATACGAGATGGACTGGGAGTAGTTTGAAAAACGCTTTCTGCAACGTGGGGTCACCGCGCGACTGAGCCATCGGTAATTTCCATCTGGAGAACACACAATTCAGCGGATCAATGCGGGCTATTCTTATTCCAGACGCATTGATCGGGACGATCCAATCGTTACGACGGGAACTCTGAAGCGAGATTGAGTAGACGTTGTTTGAAAGCGTTTTGTGCACTTGAGGTCACGCGACTGAGTCATCCGTAAGTTCCGTCTGGAGGACGCGTAATTCGTCGAATCAATGCGACCTCTTCTTATTCCAGACGCGTTGATTGAGAGGATCCAATAATCACAAGTGGACATTTCGGAGCGTCAGGTTTTCGAGCCGGACCTGATAAGGGCTTTTATTAGGTCCTTATTAACAGGCGCCGACGAAATTTCCTAAAATGATTACCATGAAATCCAAGGAAACTCAACGAAACACAGTTCCTGGACAACGTATAAGTTTTTTGTCCGAAAGTGAAAAAATGTCAAGACTTTGTTGCTTCGGTCCCAGTGGAATTCTCGTGAGCTACTTAGCGACTTCTCGCTCATCTCATTGTGTATTGTTCTGGAACGAGATGGACTAGAAGTAGTTTGAAGACGTTTTGCTGTACATGAGGTCACGCGACTGAGTCATCCGTAATTTCCATCTGGAGAACACTTAATTCATCGAACCAATGCGGTGTATTCTTATTTCAGACGCACTGATTGCTAGAAGCCAATCATCCACGGTAGAAATTTTGGAACATGGCCTTTTTAGGTGCTTATAAGGTCCTTATAAGGTCCTTCTAAGGACCTTGTCAGGACCTTATCAGGTCCTTGTCAGGTCCTTGTCAGGTCCTTATCAGGTCCTTGTCAGGTCCTTGTCAGGTCCTTGTCAGGTCCTTGTCAGGTCCTTGTCAGGTCCTTGTCAGGTCCTTGTCAGGTCCTTGTCAGGTCCCAGGTCCTTGTCAGGTCCTTGTCAGGTCCTTGTCAGGTCCTTGTCAGGTCCTTGTCAGGTCCTTGTCAGGTCCTTATCAGATCTTTATCAGGTCCTTATCAGGTAATTATCAGGTTATTATCAGGTCCTTATTAGCTCATCATCGGGTCCTTATCAGGGCATGAAGAAACTTCCTAAAATGTTTACTATAAAATCCAAGGAAACTCAACAAAGCAGCCATTTGGCCGAAACAGCTCCAGCCCCGCCGAAAACTATTTGTCCGAGTGTGAAAAAAATGTCAAAATATCGTTGCTTCCGGTCCCAGTGAAATTCACGTGAGCCACTTAGCCGCTTCTCGCTCGTCTCACCTTTGCCTACTTACCCCGATTCCCCGAACCCGCCCGAAATCTTACCGCAGCAAACAACTCATCGACTCTCCTCTCGGTTCTCGCCACGGTGATAACGCGAACGGGAAAACCTCAACGTAACGGAATGTTAAGACCAACCTGTCGACTGGTTTATTCGATTTTTCGTTCTTCGAGGCCACTCGCGAGTTTCACGTGGCGAACAAACGTTAGAACGGGTGAAAGTTTTCTCTCTCTCTCCTCCGCCGCGCTTCATCGCGTCTTTCGATTCGGCGCGTTCGATTCCCTCCGAGGAACTTTCGCAAACTCCACGCGAACTCCGTCGTTCTCCTCCGCACGGGAAATCGAATGCGGTTCCTCGTCGTTTCTTCAGTGACATCGGCAGATCGAGAGCGATTGTGCTCGATCGTGCGAATTATCGACGCAACGGAGAAGAGGGGGGGGGGGGGGGGGGGGGGGGGGGGGGGGGAGGATAAGGGGGAACGCACGTATCGCAATAACGCTTCCTCTCTGGCCGGTTGCTGCGAGCTGATCGAAATAACGAGCCTCGATGGCGCACGTTTTGAGATCGAGTAAAAGTGCACACGCCTCGGCCTCGTCGAACCTCTCGAACGAGACAGAACGCCAGCAGAACGTGAGAGCTGCGGGGAGTTCGCGCCACGCGCTCGCAACACAAAACAGCAGCGGGGCAGCAGCGGCAATAACAGCGGAGTCTCGCTTTCACTCCGCGCGCTCCCCGATGCACACGTTACATCGAGCCCCGGCGGCAAACCCGGCTACCTGGCCGGGGACTGGCTGGGCGCGGAGATGGAACGTCGCCGCGGAGGTGGCTCGTGCAACGTGCTCGGAGCGAACGCGTCGTGGATTTGCAAGCCGGCTATCCCAACGGACCCGCGTGGGACTGGCCGAGAACGCGATCAAGAGAAATGTTCTCTTAGGGGCAGATTTGTAAGATCGACTGAGTTGAGGGGAAATAATCTTAGGCGGAATATTTTTTAGGGTTTTTTTTTTCTTAGCATTTCGAGACGAAGATTTGGTAAAGCGCGCACACTGGGAGTCTGGCGAGCAGCTTTCAAAATTCCAAATAGGGTGCGGGCAGGTGGGCGATTATAGGTTGGGGGGGCTATTGAATCGAATTATTCGCTCGGTAAAAAGACTTCTTTATTAAATGTATTTTTGAGGGAAATAATCTTCGTTGGAATCATTTTTGGGGTTTTTTTCTTAGCATTTCGAGACGAAGATTCGGAAAAGCACGCATACTGGGAGTCTGGCGAGTAGCTTTCAAAATTCCAAATAGGGTTCGGGCAGGTGGACGATTACAGGTCCGGGGGGGCTATTGAATCAAATTATTCGTTCGGCGAAAAAACTTTTTTAATAAATGTATTTTTGCGGGAAACAATCTTCGTTGGAATCTTTTTTGGGCTTTTTTCTTAGCATTTCGAGACGAAGATTCGGAAAAGCACGCATACTGGGAGTCTGGCGAGCAGCTTTCAAAATTCCAAATAGGGTTCGCGCAGGTGGGCGAATACAAGTCGGGAGGCTATTGAATCGAATTATTAGTTCGCTGAAAAGACTTTTTTATTAAATGTATTTTTAACGCAGCACGCTGGCACTCCAATTCCCGGAGTTTTCACTGGACGGAGTAGTATGTTATGCTACGAGGGAGGGAAGTGCGCGACTTTTGCCGAGGGTGAAGTTTGCTGCCAGTAAAAGGGGCGAGGACGGAAATCACACGAGGTTAAAATCCGCTCCCTACCGTGTTGCGTGCGATACTTTTTTCTCCGACTTTGTTATAATATACACATGTCTTGCGTCGCGAAACTGTCATATTCGCCAATGAACGTTACTCCCCCGGGAGTAATAGGACTTCTAGGTGGAGTAATGAAACGGTAGGTGGAAAAAAAAACACCTCGGGAAAAATGGTAGGCGGACAAAATACTCTGATGGTGCTATTTTTTCCAGAGGTTTTTCCAGGGGCTATTTTTTCTAGGGATTTTTTCAGAGGATATTTTTTCCAGGGGGTAATTTCTCCAGAAGATATTTTTTTCGGAAGGTATTTTTTCCAGAAGGTATTTTTTCCAGCATTCGAAATAGTACTGCGCATGCGCACATGCTAATAATGATCATTGGTCAATAACAGATGACTTGCGACCCGTGTTGCACGCAACGAATGTGTTTATTTTAGCGAACCCGGGACATTTTTTTTTTCTAAAATTTGAACGAAGCAACCCTCTTGCGGCAGGACTGTTTTGGGTAATTCTTCCGACATGACATAAAAATGATTTCGTGCGATTTCTCACCCTGTAGATAATAATTTATTCGTGAAGATAGTTGAACACCGCTGACATTCGTGAGTGCTCAATGCCAAAATCAATAGTCCGGTCGTGCTTTACAATCGAAAAGATGTCCGATGGTCCTGTAAATTCAAAAACCGATTTTTCCATCGACCATTTTTTTTAATACCGCATTACTGACAAGATTCGCCGAAAACCGTCGGGCCAATTAAATTTCTTTTGTTACCCTAACAAAAAGTATGAAAGGTCCGAGTGGTGCGATCCACAAATTCTCCGGTAATTGAATAAGCTATATCGCAACTACCGGTCCACGTACGGCTCTTGTTCGACCGGGAATAATAACAGCGATCAACAAACGCGTGTCGTCGACCCCCAGTCTCGACCCGCCTCCGGAGCGACGGACATCGGACCTCGAGTCGTCTAGAAAATTCCGAACCATTCACCCAATGCCCATTATGAAACGCGCCTATGACACATATATGTTTCCTCCGTCCGTGCCGCTTTCATTTTATCCAAGCGAACGGTTACTATTTGGAAATTCGCCATTTCCTCCCCGCCCCTTCGGCTAATGTACCGAAGGGAAACAGTGGGCTTCGAAACGAGTGGAGAATAGTGTTCGGTCTGGAGGGTAACTTGCACGAAAGAGCCCAAAAGAGGAATAAAAAAAAAAGAGCGAAGCGACAGAGAGCGATCCGCGATGGAGCTCCCTACGGAAGTGCAGTCTGCTGGAGGCGAACAAAAGATTCATCGTTCCAGGCCTCGTGCCTTGTCCTCGCCTGCAGCACGATTGCCTCTCCCCTGCCCCGGGCCGTTGCCGTTCCGTGCGACACTAAATTCAGCAACAGCAGGTTGAACGCGACGATCGCCCGTCGGAACACCCACCGGTGCAGTAAAAGTGCAGTGGCGTCGGTCGCAGGTGATGCGCCTCGTCAAGATCGCCGGCGGCGACCTCGCTTAAGCCTCCAGATCGCATCGATCGGAGCTGCCCGGCTCTCGTGTGGATCCAATTCGAATGACCGCAGAGAATCGCTCGGCCCCATGGTTCATCACCCAGATGCAGCCAAAGCGCATCCAACGGATGGACTTTCCTGCGGCTTCGGGTGCAATCTACACCATCGTCGAGTCAATCTCGGCGGTCGTTAGAGAGGAGAATCCGCGCCGCACCGAGGAGAACTCTCCTGATCCCAGCAACGGGTAATTAAAGTACCGTTTTCTGCAACCCGGCCGACGTCGATCGAGGGAACAACCTTCGTTCGCTTTGCCTCCCTGCCGTTGGAATGGGAAACACTGTTCTTGGGAATGAGATTTCTACGATGGCAACTGAGCTGATGTATTCCTGGGGTTTCCGGTAGTCCAGGTGCAAACGCCATTTCAATGGCTCCCCTGGGCAGCCAGAGGTTGACTCGGGTCGCCTATATGTTGATCCTTTCTCTATCCGTGAGGCTGTACGGTGACGACCGTCCGGATCTTGAGGGCCGTGAAGGGCGCTTCAATAATTCGCCGATTGGCGGGGAAGGCGTTTTAGGGAATTTATTGATTCGCCACTCGCGAATATTTTCCGTTCGATATATCAGCATTTCGATGTTTTTAACATTACTACTTTGAGTAATTTTATTAACAGAGTTATGAAAAGTCACACGATGTACACTGAGAAAAAAATTGGTTGGATTAACCAAAAGTCGCGGTGACATCCGTTCAAAGCTGTTATTTATTTGGTACAAGTGAAGCATTGTTTTGTTAAACGATTATTTGCTTCAATTTATTCAAAAATTGTCGACCGAAATAAACATTTTTGTTGTACCAACCGATTACACGCGGTTAAACAAGGAACGTGTTTAACCGCGCATTTGCTTAATCCAATCATTTTTTTTCATCAGTGTAATAACATTCCTAATTAGCATTGCGACTTTTTTGTGAATAAAACAACAGTTGTTTTTAATATCATTATGTACGAACAGCTATTAAAGAGGAAGTTCCCATTTGCTTGATTATAGTTCTTGAACTGTCTTTAAAGTTTAATCGTAAATCTGAATTTTCGTGGATTTATTTTTTTATAAACTGATTTCTAAACCTCGATCGCAAGCTCCGAAATGGTAAATAGTTTCAAAATATTGCAAAAATGCCTAAAACTGTATATTTTTAAATGTCTGCTGCAGCATTTCCGATTCAGAAGCGATACAATAATAACAGCTGTCGTGTTTTCTCACGAATAATTTCCGTTCGACAAGTATCCATTCGAGACAATGATAAAATTCCGACACGACAAAATCTCCGCTGAGTTAAACACTTGACGAAGACACAATGTCTTGAGCACAATTCTCGCGATGCATAGATCTTCCTGCGATCGTCAGAAGTATGCAGTACAGTATGCAGCGAGATGTGTAGAAGATACCGTGGTATGTGTGCAACGAAACGGCAGTCTGTAAGCAGCTGGGCAGGCGCGCGGCTTTATTATCTCTCCAGTTGAGTTGTATCGATCTTCCGACACCTTGGCAGCGGTCTTTTTTATTGCAGGTAGCACGCGGTCGGGTTTGCCTACGTCAGCGCGCACATACGTTCCATCGTGCATGCACAGCACACTTGGCAAATGTCGCACCGGTAATGGTAACACCAGTCGCATTTGTGAAATGTGCAGGCTCGGTGGTTTCTCACTGAGTCCGGCGCGCAAACTATTCTCGTTGTCGCCTTGGCAGCCGACAACAACAACCTTGCCCATCTCTCATTGTGCTCGCCCGTTACCGTTGGTTTCTTTCCCTTCGCTTCGCTGCGGCACGCCACCAGAGAAAACTCCAGTCTCGACATCGTATTAGACATACCGCATGCATTAAGTCGCATTCAATCGGAGACGTCATCGATAAAGATCAATTAATACTCCGTGTATCTTTCGAACATGTGCACAACGACCACTCGAAGGTTCGCGACTTGTATGATCCAAACAATTCTGGTGCTATTTGGCTGATAGGAGAGTCGCGAAGGAAAATAATGAGAGTATCAAGGATTTGATGAAAATACCATGGACGCGCAAACTATCCTCGTTGTCGCTTTTGCCAGCCAACAACACGCTTGCCCATCTCTTATAGTGATCGCCCTTTGTTGTTGCTTTCTTTCCCTTCGCTCCGCTGCGGCACTCCACCAGAGAAAACTCCAGTCTCGACATCGTATTAGACATACCGCATGCATTAAGTCGCATTCAATCCGAGACGTCATCGATAAAGATCAACTAATGTTCCGTGTATCTTTCGAACATATGCACAACGACCACTCGAAGGTCCGGGACGGCAGCACTGATGATCCAAACAATTCTGGTGTTATTTGGCTGATAGGAGAGTCACGAAGGAAAATAATGAGAGTATCCCTGATTCGATAACAATACCATGGATGTGCAAAATAGTTGCCAGCCAACAACAACCTTGCCCATCTCTCATTGTGCTCGCCCGTTGCCGTTGGTTTCTTTCCCTTCGCTTTGCTGTGGCACTCCACCGGAGAAAACTCCAGTCTCGACATCGTATTAGACATACCGCATGCATTAAATCGCATTCAATCGGAGACTTCATCGATGAACATCAATTAATCCTCCGTGTATCTTTCGAACATATGGATAATGACCAATCGAAGGTCCGCGACTGCAGCACTGATGATCTAAACGGTTCTGCTATTATTTGGCTGATAGGAGAGTCGCGAAGCCAAATAATGAGAGTATCCAGGATTTGATGACGATACCATGGACGCGCAACCTATCCTCGTTGTCGCTTTGCCAGCCAACAATAACCTTGCCCATGTCTCATTGTGTTCACCCGTTGCCGTTGGTTTCTTCCCCCTTGCTTCGCTGCGGTACTCCATCAGAGAAAACTCCAGTCTGGGCCTTCCCGAGTAGACATTTTCAAGCGTTATATCGGGCCCTGATAGGGTCCTAATAAGGCCTTATCAGGACCCCACCAGGGCCCGATGTAACGCTTGAAAATTTCTACTTGGGTTGTATTAGCCGTATGCATTAATTCGCATCTACATGGGTTGTATTAGCCCTATGCATTAATTCGCATCTACTTGGGTTGTATTAGCCCTATGCAT
>JAPYZD010009216.1:0-13934 GCA_030522725.1 Ichneumoninae sp. B BG-2022a
CCCCCCCCCCCCCCGTCTGGCTGATCCCCCCCGTCCTCCCCCCATCGGTTTTCATAGCATATGGAATGGAATTCGGAAATTCCATGCCGCATGGAATGGATTTCAACATATTGCCTACGCACGAGTTAACATTAACTTCTAGTTAATTTGTAAACGAGAAGGTTTTTGACGGCACTGGCGACATCAGCGTTTGAGAATGTGTTGCGAATAGTAAACACCGAAATTAATATTCTTATCGCTTCTGGCGGGGATTTTAATATCAAACTTTGAAGAGGGAGTACGATAAGTTACAAATTCGTGATGGGCGGTGAAAATACATCGGATGCAAGATTTATTTGCCCACCGGAGGTCTGAATATCTTATTAAAAGAAACGCAATGTGCCCCCGGATCAGGTACGGCAAATGCAAATCCGAGAACGTGGAGATTACACATGTCCGCACGCCTCGAGCAATGTTGGGCAACGACGCGGATATAATTCGAGCCCCGTAACCAAAAATTCAAGTTCCGCCATGAGCGAACATGTGACCATCGGAGACTAGGATCGAAAATTAGAAAGATAGAAGTAGAAGCAGAAACAGCAGTCCTGATCTACGAAACCGGCAACTAACTGAAAAAAAAAAACGAAAAAAACGGTGCAACCGGATCTCAACGTCATGAAAACTGGTTTTTCGAATACGTTGTTTAATTGGCTTGGCTAGAGAGGTTAAAAACAGCAGAGTCGATTACGCTTTGGACCGTGGCAGGACAGAGAAAATATATTATATACATATTTGTATATATATATATATATATATATATATATATATATATATATATACATATATTTTTTTTTTCGAGACTGCCATTTTTTCGAGGCGGAAGCTTGTTTGCGAACTCTCTATCTTGATCGTCCTAGTGCCGAGGACATACCAGAGATTGAGAAACATAAAAACGGAATCAGGACACGGGTATAATATAGATTTATAAAAATTTTTTAAAGAGTTGCTTCTCGTTTTTGCACAGTGAATCCTATTTTTTCGTCCACTATATTCCCGTGCGCGTCACTTCTAAACTGGTTTATCTTGACCTGACAATCATTAATCGGCGGTTGAATATATATATATTTTTTTTAGCTAACTAAGTGAAGAATCGAGTTTCGTGATCTTCGATCGCTTCGCGTCTTTGGAACAAAACAACTTTGTATTTATAACCAGTAGCTTAGCTGTAGCGACTGCTAAAAAAACAAAAGGTCGTAAACTATGTGCTCTAACACGGAGGATACGCCTGTTAGTCTTTTAGCGGTCGATTAGCGGTCAACATAACGTGTCCAAAAACTGATATAACGAACCGTCCAAGTGCACGGAAGATAAAGATTTGTTGGGTCAGCAAGAACGTCGGGACCGCAACTAATTTGATTACTTAAGGACAAAACATTTTTCAGACCAACAGCAATTTTTTTTTCTTTCTATCGCAACAATAATTTATTAACGATCCAAATGTTGTTAGAGTACACTGTAAACCAAATTCGTATGAAATTTAATGTACTGGTACTGAAAGTTTTAATGCATAAAATGGCGTATTAAATTTCATGTGCAATTGGGATAAAAAATTAGTGTGCAATATATCTAAAACTTCAGAAGTACTTTACTTGTAGTCGGAAGGACTCAGGTCGATGATCCCTTGCCAAGGTATAAAATTATCATTAGGTATAAAATTAGTACGAGAAGCTAACTGTATAAATATTAACGTTGGCAATAAATCTCTTTTACTACTACTACTACTTTACTTTAATTTCACTGTAAAAGTACATTAACTTCCAGTCCAGCAGACTAAATTTACAATTTTTTTGCTCGTGGAGGAAGCAAATTTTATACACTCGTAGAGTGGTCAGGTCTCTTCCTTCGGTGTAATTTTGAAATATTACGCAAATTTGAAATGTTTGAAAATAGTCTGTGGTAGCTCTAACTTTTGCAAATTTTGAGCTATCGTCATAAAACTGCACACGAATATAGTATTTTTTATCAAAGACCTTTGGTATTGAATTTGGCCGAAATCTACCGAAGGGATCAAATTTTATGGAATTTTGATATTTTTCAAAAATTACTAAAAACCTTCTAATTTGAATAAACATGGAGGTATCGAGCTTAAATTTGGGAATGGACTAACACGGCACAATATATCGTATTAAATTTGGTAAAATTGATCCAATCGTTTAAATTTTCTGGGATTTTGAAAAATTTCAATTTTTCTGAAATGAAACTTTTCAAAATCCCACAATCCCAATTGATCTGAATTTCTGAATCAAACACCACGCAAAGAGTAAAATGAGTTATAGTTAACAAAACTATTTTTCTCGTTCTGCGAATCGGTTTGCCGGATTCTTGTAATCGCGCAGACCTTAACGGGAGTATCTGCCGGTATTGCATAATAGTTTCGCTAAGGTCCTATATATAGCGTAGTACTGTTGTTCCGCAATACACTCGCGCTCTAGGCCACAGCACCGTTCCTGGAAGACGTCGGTGCACTTTCTGTTGATCCGTTTAGGGTCGACTGCAATTACCTACGGAGGTCATAAGTCTGTGCATACGTGTGCATATATATACATTACACACACGATAGGGACAGGGAGGCGAAGGAAGTTAACGTGCCGCCTCGCTAAGAGAAAACGCAAACATCTCTCATCTGTTGAATCGCACCACGAGCTTTGCATCGTTCGAACGGCGCGGCACATCGCGACGTTTTAATAGCTCCGAGCGTAACATCAGCAACTATATTGTAATAGGTGACGAAAACAGAAAAACTGCGCTGCATCGAACGTTACTGAGAGGAAGAGACACGGAAGGAGCTTCGTGTGCAGGCCGCGCACGTGTTTACGACCGTAACGGCATTTCAGAAAAACCCATCTGCACAGACGATCATAAGAAACACTCGATGTCCGGTCGAGACAAAAAAAACCACTTAATATTCGTCGGAGAGAATTAAAAAGTAATGGGCATAAAAGTTCGTACGATTGACGCGACAGTTCGAATGCCCTGTGATTATGGACACTAAAAAAAATTTGCTTGCGGGCTGCCAAAGAAATTGTTTTTATTTCGATTCTACTTTAAATTCTTGCAATTCCGCATGGTGTTGACACAATGTCTGCGAGACTGTCAAGGCGGCGTGTTATCGTTTTAATTCCGTATGGGATTGTAAGAATTCAAAGAATTTAATTAACAATTTTTTTGCTTTTGCAGCCCTCAAACGAATTTTGCTTGAGTCATTGGTATATTTCTTTCAGTGCTCTTATTCTTTTCACAAACGTTTCCGAGAGCCTTCAGAACATCCACATGATGATCGCGAGTTTCGCGAGGCCGGAAATCGCGCGTCTGCACTCAGAGAAATAATTTATTTGACGGCCACCATTTATTTGGTTTAGGTAAAATATTTCTTTGATTTAACTAAATATTTAGTTCATTTAAATAAATATTTATTTCATGTAAATAAATATTTACTTAAATTGAATAAATGTCTAGTTAAATCAAATAAATATTTTACTTAAACCAAATAAACGGTGGCCGACAAAATTATTTTTTTTCTGGGTGCGTGTCTTCGCAATTGGGCCAATTAAATGTTA
Source organism: Ichneumoninae sp. B BG-2022a (assembly GCA_030522725.1). Classification (NCBI taxonomy): domain Eukaryota; kingdom Metazoa; phylum Arthropoda; class Insecta; order Hymenoptera; family Ichneumonidae; species Ichneumoninae sp. B BG-2022a. Next base: position 3,597 of record JAPYZD010009216.1, read on the forward strand.
AACTTTTTTTTCGCCGCTAAACGTACCGATCAATTTGCTAACTCCACACAATTTTTCATGGTTACATTTTCTTGGAAATAGATTAAAAAAAAAATTCATTCATCGATTTTTTGAGTCCACGATTTGCTCGACGTTCGAGCGCCTCGACGGAATCGACGCTCATCGCCATCGATTGAATATGCAAACGGTCCGATTAAATTTTCGCGCAATTACAGGCGATATCGTATGTTGCTCGCAATTCTGAGTGCGCGCTGCGCCGCCCTCGAGCGTCGATGTATGTTTATCGCGGTGAGAATTTTTTTTTTCGTTTCTCTTCTCGCGCCCTCGAGGGAACGTTTTTCTTTCCGCGGCGCGGTGGGCAGATTCCGATTAAGCCCGTGCTTCAGTTCCGCGCACCGGCGATGAAAATGCACGTGTGCCGTCGAGCGCGCACCGTTCGGAATCGCCGGGAAGAGACGTTGGTCACGCAGGATCGGTTCGCTGGCGCAAACAGCAGCCGCGGCTTCGCGAGCGCAACGATCATCCCCGGCGGTTGTGTGCACAGTGCAAACCGTGGGGAACGTGACCGGAGTAACGCCGAGGGGACGTGGCCATTACGTGAGGATCAAAAAAAAAAAAAAAAAAAAAAAAAAAAAAAAAAAAAAAACATTGCACTCGCGCAACGAGTATCGTTCGGCCATTTATCGAACATTTATTGCACACTCTGGCAACTGCGAGACGACGATGTTTACATCCTCGCGTTGCATCCGGGATTTTCTGCGTGTACACCCTTGCTCGTTCCGCTCGTGGCTCATCGGCGCTGTACGTGCCGGAGAACCCGATAAAAGGCTCGGTAGAGCCGAACACGCAGTTCCGAGTGAACACTAATCCGATAATGGTTTTGGCCTAAGTTCAAGAGGTGCAATGATTATAAATTTTCTCTGAATGAAAAAAAAAAAAAAACACTTGACGTTTATGCTGGTGCATTAAAAAATGAGGGTAGTTTAGATTGTAACTGTAGACTATCACAGAGCAGCCGCGGGGAAATATGTTCGTCACGGGTGACAAATTAAATCGACTTACTAGAAAACTATCGGAGAAAAATTGCCACCTGTTGTTTAAATAATAACTTCTATATTTTATAATATCTATAGTAATGTTAAACGTGTATATTATTTGTACCAAGGTGCTTATACCCGATAGATAAGTAAATAAATAACGATTACAACTCGATGCAACAACGAAATCCCCTCGGTACATCCGATATTTTCCACCTGTATATGGTGCGATAATCACGTGCGAAAACTAACCCGACAATAGTTTTGGCCAATGTTCAAGAAGTGCAATAATTTATTTATTTATTTTTTTTCTTTATTTATTTATTTATTTATTATATTGTATACGGGCCAAGGCCCTTTTTACAGGAAAGTAACATACAGGTGTGCACATTCGCGTATAATTTTTGCCCAATAAGCAAAGAATCTATATAAGCATTAAACAATACCTTACAATCTGAAGCGTTACAGCCGCGAACGCAATAACAGTGCTGTACGGAAAGCACTACGAGGAACCCCAACTATCTGCGCTATATCCGTAAATTCGTTGGCTAGCCTAGTAATGCGTGGGAATAATAATAATAATAATAATAATAATAATAATAATAATAATAATAATAATAATAATAATAATAATAATAATAATAATAATAATAATAATAATAATAAAGTGTAGACTAATTTCGAAGGAATCATCGTTCCAGTGTAGACTGCAACGATGACAATCGCGATTACGGCTCGACGTATCCGCGATCCACGAACGTGTGCGTCTGTATATAGAACGTCGACTGATAGAGAACCGGCAGCGTATCGTTGTTTACGTAACGAAGTCGGTAAACAAACAACAGATGCGGATCGTCGAAGCGCCGATTAAGAGAGTGCAGGGGCTGCGTCTTATAAAAATTCCAGACGGGCGTGTTGCGAGTTTTTCGCGCATGAAATTATTCTTGGCCAATCGTTTCTCTCTCTCGGGTCACATTAATTACCGTGATTCTCTCCGCTCGAGATTCACCCAATGTTATCTTATCGGGGAGAAAAATTATTATTGCGATCATCAATTGTATTTAAATATGGCGAGTGAGCGTTGCAACTCACGCGCGCGGCTTGCACGAGGATCGCTGGTGAGAAAATGGATTGAGATATCAATCTCGCTGCGGCGCGCGTGCGCGCGCGAGCACGGGATGGGAAAATTAAGACTCCGCTAGCGGGAACGATCCAATCTGTATTCATAGATACACGAGTAACAGCAAAACTTCGTCGAAGTTCGCAATTACAGATGGAAATTACAAAAAAGAAAAAAAGTTTCGAACTCGTGCGTGCGCGTGTTGCCTTCCGGAGTCAGACATTGCCAGTCGCGGTTCGAAATTAGTTTCGCCAAAGTTCAAACAATTTCGCAATGATGCTGCGTACTAAGGTGAAGGGCTCGATTACTGACCACCTCTGCTCCGTGTGGCATTGAACATGAAATACGATTGTTAAAGATAGTGGAGGTATTGAAATAACTGGGATTACAGAAAAGGTTACAGTCCTGATGAAGTAAAATGAGGTAGTATTTTATTATTTTTGATCATTTTTTAGTAATGAACTCGAAATATACGCACTGTCGTAGGTGACTCGATTAGTGTCCTAGAATTTTGACATTTAGCTCATATAGTGATCTAAGCTTATGACATATAGCTCATATAGTGACCTATCCATACAGTGACCCATATAGTGACCTATCCATACAGTGACCCATATAGTGACCTAAGGCCTAATCATTGACCTGGAATTTTGTCATATAGCCCATATAGTGATCTATCTAAGGCCTAATCGGTGACCTAGAATTTGGTCATATAGCTCATATAGTGACCTATCCATACAGTGACCCATATAGAGACCTAAGGCCTAATCGGTGACCTAAAATTTTGTCATGTAGCCCATGTAGTGACCTATTTAAGGTCTAATCATTGTTCTACAATTTTGTCTTATAACCCATGTAATGAACTATCGAAGGCCTATTCATTGACCTACAATTTTGATATATAGCCCATATAATGATCTATCTAAGGCTATTCACTGACCTATGCTGGATTGCATCTATACCCGATCAGTGACCAAACATAACTCACCAGCGTGCTCATCGTGTTGACTCAACTATGCGGACGGTAATTGGAGCACACGGCGTCTTTCCAGACTTAATTCTGATCCACGTCTTTTCTAGCGAGATTGTAATTTCTCATTCTTTCCTCGTGCACTGCTGTTGTTTGACAAAGAAAACGAATCGACTTTACAAATGTAAAGTCGCCTGCGCGATTTGTTTCTGGTTGGTACATTCAACTTTATAACATTTTTTCCCGATGCTTTATTCAATCACATGATGCACAATATGAAGAATATACTAAAATAAAAGTGAGTATGCTGGACATAAATAGAATTTGCTGTCGTAGATAATATGATTAACGGATTAGTTAGGTCACGGTCAATAATTGGGCCGTTGACCTTAGGGTAGACCGGCCAGTGAATGGTCAGTTAAGCAGCCGAAAAAGGTGGTGAATAGACGATTTTTTATGCACGCGCTATTATGGAAAGTGTCCATTCACTGATCCTGTCCTTTAATTGGCTGCTTTACCCTTTTAAAAACGCGCCCTCCGCCGTCCCACTTTTTCCTCTCGCAATTTACGTAAAATGCGAAATGAAAAATAAAAAAAAATTTAAGAAGGCTTCTGGAGAGTAAATATTTGCGAACAGGAAGTCGTGCGAACGAACTCCTCGCGAATAATCGGCGAGAGAAGTCAAGTCTATATTTACTTGAGCGGGAGGGTCGGCGAGGAGGGCGACGAATGAAAGAGCCCACCGTTCATCCACGACCGAGGGGGGACACGCTCTCGCGCGCGAGATCTTCCAATTTATTTCATTGTCGCGGCTAGGGTCAATTTGATCAGAGGAGGTTGCGAGTGAAAAAGATTACTCAGCAGCATGCGCTGGACTACACGGCAGTGGCACCGTAGCTTTTTGCCGTCTCGGCCCGGCCGACTCCGAAATGCCTTGCATAATCGAGGGGGCCGGAGCGCCTCGCGATAGTCGAATGAGCGCTGAAATTAACAAAAAAAAAGTCGTTTATGCAAAGTTTGCATTCATCGGCTGCGATCGTTGTTGCTTTGCCTTGCAACACATGTTCTTGACCTGAAATACATCATTAATAGCAACGAATTTGCAATAAATATTCATTTAGCTTGGCCCATTTTTTATTTGGGAATTTAAATATTCGTTGAAATTTTTTTACGAAAAATGTGGCGTATTTTTTTTGCTCCACTTGGGGAATGCGGCGCACCGCATTTCCCCTTTTGAAAGGTGCATCTTTTCAAGGATGTAAAAGTATTCGTTTAATTATTTTCGAATAATGTTGCGTCTTTTTTGTTACTCGACTTTGATGTGGTATGGCTTATCTTCATCCTTTTGAAAGGTATATTTTTTCAAGCACACTGTGAAAATAAATTGTAAATTTAATGTACTGGAACTTGAAATTTGCTGACATTACTCATATTAATTAAACATTAATGTACTTTGCTTGTAAAGTAAAAAAAAAATTTTAAATACAAATCTTTTGCTGCAAAATTTACAAAAATGTTCATGAAAAATACAAATTTTATTGTAAAATTGCAACGCACATGTGTTTAAAATTTCAGAAACGGTTTGTGTAAAAAAACTTCCAATACTGTTCATTAATGTTCAAACAAAATGTTTTTACAGTGCATGTAAAAATATTCACTGTATTTTTTTTCGAATAATGTTGCGTATTTTCTTGCGCGACTTTCAAGTGGCACGGTTCATTTCAACTTTTGAAAGATGCATTTTTTCGCGAAGGGTAAATATTCGTTGAATTTTTTTCGAATAATCTTTTCGCTCGATTTTGAGGCGGTACGGCTAATTCTCGCTTTTGAAAGGTGCTGTACGATTTGGCCATCCAGCCATTTAATCTGATCATTCGGCTAGTGCGGAGCTGCTCAACCTCCTTATAGTCCTTAAACAATCGTCGGATCGAGGCTTGAATAATTCCTTACGATTATTTGTACATTCACCGGGTGCAGAAGCTACGGGCAGGAAGCTCCGCGATGAATAGATTCGCTTCGTGAGCTGGGTGGAGATGCAAGTCCAGTTGTTTAATCCCCGCACACCTGGCTCGTGGTTGAATGGGTGAGGCGAGGAAGGCAAGCAGAAGAGAGTAAATAAAATAAAATAAATTTTAAAAAATCGCTTCCGGGCCGGTGCGAAAAGGGCTGGAATGTGAGAAAAATGCCTTGCCAACCCTGTTGCAATTATCGCCCCCAACCCGTTATCCCTTATCTCGTCCCCGGATCGCATACCGTCTCCGAGCAAAACGAGACCATTATATATTTTCTTATTTGCTCCTTTTTCCAACCTATTGTGTGTCTCAGCGCTGTAACTCCGAGTTTCACTGGTACAGTAGAACCCCGTTTATTCGAGGTAATGTGTGGAAAGCGTACGTCGGATAAGTGAAACCTCGGATAACACTGATAACATAGGGAAGATCGGGGCAAAATGGGACGCTGGAGCAAAACTTGATTCTCCAATAATTTGTGGATGCCCGATTTTGTTCCCACTATGCATCCGAATTTTTAAGCCCGTTTTGCCCCACTCGCCACCAAGGTCACCATCCAAAAGTTTTTGGAAAATTCGGTTTTATTCCGATGGTCCGTTTTTCCTCACTGTCCCATTTTTATTGGAAAATTGCGTTTCGTCCCGATGTTCCGTTTTGGGCCCGTGTTCCATTTTTATTGGAAAATTGCATTTCGTCCCAATGTTCCGTTTCGCCCCACTGTCCCATTTTGCCCGGCCCTCTTCTATCATCATAAAAATTCTTGGATAATCTGAGACTGTAATAGGTGGCGCCCTGGCGCCCTACTACTATGTGCTTCTGTCAGTGTGATATTTTATCCCAGAACCGACCGACTGCAACGTTAGAACATAGGATGATACAGTCAAAGTAGTAAACTTCTAAATTGTATCACAAATAAACTATACCATAAAAATTGCTCACACTTCTGGAACTTCTGGCGTAGAGTGTTCATGTAGAAAATATTTACACTGAAAAAAAAATTTGCTTGCGGGCTGCCGAAAAAAAAATGTTTGTTTCAATTCTACTATCAATTCTTACAATTCCATATGACATTGAAACAACGACAGCAAGACTGTAAAGGTGACACGTTATCATTTCAATCCGGTACGAAATTGTACGAATTCAGAGTAGAATTGAAACAGCGTTTTTACTTCATTGGCAGCCCGCAAGCAAATTTTACTTGATTCAATTTTTATTCTATGTAAATATTTTTTTTCTATGTAAAAATTGGGACCCTAAGTTCCAACTTAAATCCATTTCGTCAAACAGTCGACCCTCCTTAATCGAAGATCGGATAAGCGAGGTTCTACTGTACAGAGAAACACGGTTGGCCAACTCCACAAGCTCAGCCGATGCTCCGCCGCGCTTTCGCCGATAGCCTGCACTATCGGCTAACTGGCTAGACGCGGTGAAGAGATTCCCATGAAATTTAATTGACGCGTGAGTGTAACGCACGCCCGAGCAAGTATCCCTCGAACGGTCACGTACGCGTGTGCTCTCCGCCTCTCGCGTCTCTCTTTTTTTTCTCTTTTTTTTTCTTCAACAATAAACTCTTAAATTTCATCTTCGAGTCATTTTTTGTTCGTTCGCTGCCGCGCGGTAGTCCAGGCAGAGCTGGCGAGGAGAGGAAGCCTTAACGAAAGGCAACAATCATTGGCGTGTAATCGGATGGGAATCTCGATCACGATCCCGCGCCAACTGGCCTCTTGCTCTCCACGACGGCCAGGCGGTTCCGATCCGGAGCACGCTCTCTCGTGCTCTCCGAGAGTGCAAGGAACTCCGTTCGACGCGGTATCGGAATACACGGGCAGGTAGGTGGGGAGGGAGAGAGAGAATACGATACGGAAGATGTAACTCGAAAAATTCGATCGGAAATCACTGGTTCGACGGTCCGAGTCACGATGGAATTTCTATCGCCAATTTTGTGACTGTTGTTGAAAATACAAAGAGCCCTGGTTTTGTTTACATTTTTCATATGAGGAATGGGCCAGTGTGTTGCTCTGGTGCTTTGGGGAAATGGGGACATTTGACTGATTCGATACGTTTTAATATGTGGTCCATCAATACATATGAAAATACAAAGGACCCGGATTTTGTTTACATTTTTCATATGTACTTTTGTGGTAGTTTGCAAACAGATATTTTTAACAGTTTAATTACCTGTTTCGACTTTTTGATGTTGGTATATATATGACGTCTATACGAAGACTACATGAAGTGAATTTTGTGTACATTGCACATGTGATATATGGTGCTTTGGGAAAATGATAATATTTGACTGATTCTATATATTTTAATATATGGTTCATTAATGTTCCTTCATAACAGTATTTTGAATTCAATGCGCAGTGTGCGCAGCGAAATTTCTTATACTTTCATAGTAGTTCGCAAACAGATCTTTCTAATAGTACAATTACCTTTTCCGATTTATCATATAAGTATCTATGTGAACACATGAATTAATGGCCGCATATTGCTCAAGTGCTCTGCGAAAGTGATAAAATTTGACTAATTCGATGTACAGTTTAATATATGGTATTCCTTCGTAACACTATTTTTAATTCAATGCGCAATGCACCTAACAAAACCTCCCATAGTTTTATATAGTTGCATATATCAATTCTCAAATAGCTATTTCCGAGACTTTAATTACCTGCTCCAATTTTTTGGATCAGTAACTATCCACATAAAGTGTCTTGCATAGGAGAGATTCTAGGTAAATGCAGAGACAGTCGATAGCGTCGGTTCTTTCGTCAGGTTGGCACGATTCGCCGTGACACCGACGAGGCTTTTTTCTCTCGCGATTTTACTATCCACCGTTCTCCTCCATCCGTATGCGCCGCCGCCTTTCCAGTGGAAACGGCGGAATGAATGGAATCCTGCGAGCGTTCCTACTATGCAGTACATAGCACAAGATCCATACAGCAATTGTAATAAAATTTGACGAATTCGATACAGTTTAATATTTGGTAATATTGTCAATATTTGGTAATATTTTCAATATTTGGTAATATTTTCAATATTTGGTAATATTTTCAATATTTGGTAATATTTTCAATATTTTGTAATATTTTCAATATTTTGTAATATTTTCAATATTTTGTAATATTTTCAATATTTTGTAATATTTTCAATATTTTGTAATGTAATATTTTCAATATTTGGTAATATTTTCAACATTTGGTAATATTTTCAATACTTGGTAATATTTTTAATACATGCCAACATTTTTAATATATGGCATACATTCGTAACACTATTTTGATTTCAATGCGCAGTGTACGTGACAAAACCTCGCATACTTTTATATACCAGTTCTCAAACCGATATTTCCAACAGTTTAATTACCTGCTCCGACATTGTGCATCCACAAGTATCTACATAAATGTCTTACGTCCTTTCGTCAGGTTCGCACGATTCACCGTGACACCGACGAGGCTTTCTTCTCCCGCGATTTTACTATCCGCGGTTCTCCTCCGTCCGTATGCACCGCCAGTCTTGCCAGTGGAAACGGCGGAGTGAATGGAATCCCGCGAGCGTTCCTGCTATGCGGTACATAGCAGACGATCGCCACAGCAATTTCGCTGCCGCCGAGTGCCGGTACCCGCGCGCGGGTTTTACTAGCAACGGAAGTGCGGCGTTACGCCTTTCTACTCCAACCGTAATTTTTCAGTGTCTTCTGTGTCGCACGACCGAAGCTTTCGACAGTTCCATCGCGCTCGGGCCCCGTCGAGCGAGACTCGCCTAGCCACAAACCCGAAGCTTCGATCGCTCCTTTACGTAAACCCGGATTAATTGTTATAATTCATTTGGGTCCGGCGATGTTCGCCGTGTGTCCCAATAATTTTATCAGGAAATGGAAATAAGGAACGAGCTAAACGAAACCGACTGGGGTTCGCTCGTTGCGGAATCGAAGCGTCGGGGCAATTATTATCCAGGAAAATCCATGCAGATTTCTTACGTAAAAAAAAATTATCCTCGCCGTTCATCGTTCAACGTGTTCGTCTGTCCGTCCGCGCGACCGCAACGCGTCTCTTGCACAGCCGGCCAAACCGACGATTCTGGCAGGAGGAAAGTCACACTAAAAGTCAGATTTTATTTATTTTTTTTAAAGTTACTCCTTTTTATATTCAAACCGCACATTAATGACCATCGGCGAAACGGCGGGGGCGTTTCCGCGATTTCCCTTCTCGCACGCTGAACGGTTCGGTTTTCCACTGTCTTTCTATATTTTTTTTTTTTTTTTTTTTTTTTTTACGTAACGATTCTAACCGTGAAGATAGCCGAGCATAGCGAGTGTCTCTTTGCGCCACCCTATAGAAAGTCGTCGGACACGAGTGCCATATAAATTATTTTGTTCGCCCGCACACTATTCCCATAGCAATCCATCGGTTGAATAAGCTTTTAGTTAAATAACATGTTCCCGGCATAAAGGCGTACAGTCGGGAGATACGGCGGGTGAATAAATAAGCAGCGCCTCTGTAGCATCCTCAATGGGAATAAAAAAAAACAAATAAAAAAATCGACGCAGAATTATTTTTAAAAATGTATAACGAATAACCGATTGAGTAATGAGTTGTTAGTTAGTGCTCGGGCACTTTGGCGCAAACTTATTCTTACGGCTCTTATACTCCATGAAAAATGTCGATGTTTTTCCGTATCGGTTGCTATTACATACATCGAACTTTGTCGGACCATTTTTACGAACAGGAAAATCGCTAACGAGAGCGTAATAAATAATTAACTTAATAAGTTATTAATCGGCATTACACGCGTGTAAATAAATTATTTTGTGCGTCAGCACACTATTGCCATATTAATTCGTCGGTTGAACAAGCTTTTAGTTAAAAAACATGTCCCGGGTATAAAACTGTTTAGCCAATAGATACGGCCAGTGAATAAACAAGCAGCCTCTCTGTATCATCCCCAACAGGAATATCTAACATTAAGAAAGAAATAAAATAAAACATAAATAAATCCACCCACAATTCCCATAATAATTCGTCGGTTGAATAAGCTTTCAGTTAAAAAACATGTTCCGGGTATACAACCTTATAGTCAATAGACACGACCAGTAAATAAACAAGCAGCCCCCTGTATCTTCCCCAACAGGAATAACTAAAATTAATTTAAAAAATAAAAAATAAATCTGCACACAATTATCTTTTTATCTATAACGAATAA
>JAPYZD010009219.1:0-12633 GCA_030522725.1 Ichneumoninae sp. B BG-2022a
AAACGTACAGCGAGAGAAGAGAAGATCCAGGAAGACAGTGAGCGCACGGACGGATGTAAAGGGATGACAGGAGTGTGGCGCGGGGTGGGGCCGGGGCGGAGGGTAGGAATGACAAATTAACGAGTCGTGGTGGTTTTCGTCGCGTTCCGTGGATCATCGAGGGAAGGAACGCATCAGCGACGGAGGCGTACAAATCCTCGGCGCTCGCTTCGTCTTCGGTTTCCCGTCTAATCCCCGAGCTTCGAGGCCGGTGACGAAGCCGTTAAAAGAGATTGATCGTCATACAGTCAACGAGTCTCTCTTCGATGTACCTACACCGTTTATAGCCTCGTAGCGGAGAGAGGCTCGTCGATCCGCGAAGAAGTTACGAGACGAGCGGGGAACTCCGGAGCTAAAACCGTGAAAACGTACGACTAAGTCAAGTGCGCTCCGCAGTCGTAAAATATACGTACCTGTGCCAGCGAGCAGGGTTAAACATTAGTCAGCCATCTAGATGTGGGTTAGAGAAGTTCCCGTTGTCTTCGCCAGAGAATTAGAGCAAGTTCGGCCGTATGAATCGTCAAGGAAGTTCGCCACGAGGAAGGACAGTGCGAAAGTCCCGTCTGACCGACACGAGTGGGGAGGACGTTTTCACGTGAGTTCTCCACGTGTTAACGAAGAGATGATCGCGGCGCAGGGTACTCTCGTGCTTCGAACTTCGAGCTTCGCCCTCGAGGTATGAGGTATGAAAAAAACATGAAATTTTGCGGATTTTGTTATGAATGAATTTACACCTCGATGATTTTTGGACGGCCGGAAAAAACACCGACACAACGGAGGGGAAATTTAAAAGTAAAAAAAAAAACTACTAAAAACTACTAAAAAAAACGTTAAGAAATGTACGACTCAGTCGAGTACCCTCTGCTAAAATATACATGCCTGTACCGAGCAGCGAGGGTGAAGCATTAGTCAGGCGTCTCGATGTAGGTCAGAGAAGGTCCCGGTGTCTTTGGCAGACAAGTGGAGCAAGTTCGGCGATATGAATCCTCAAGGAAGTTCGCCAAGAGGAAGGACACTGTGAAAGTCCAGTCTGACCACCACGAGTCCGGAGAGATTAAGTTCCACTTAATCTCTCCGCGAGCTAACGAAGAGTTGAACGCAGCGCAAGATGCTGTCGTGCTTTGAACTCCGGGTCTCCAACAATACCTAAAAAAAAATTAAAAAATTTGTTCTGAGAAATAAATTAAAAAAATTTCTGGATGCATCTCGGCGATTTTTGGACCTCGGGAAAAAAAACCTAGAGACGACGGGGAGTCAGAAACGCGAGTGAAATTTACCGTCGGAGATGAATTGCAACCGCGCGAGAGAAAGAGACCGGAGCCGCAGAGAGAATGAAACTGGAAAGAGGGGGGGGTGTCATTAGGGATCCGGAGGGGTTGCTGCGAGAGATTCCTCTCAAAGTCTCAACCCTCGCGGCGCGACGACCACGCGCCTCTCGGCCCCTTCCCGCCTGTACTGTATCCAAACCCGGGGAGAGGGGAATTTCTAACTGATTTACGGGAAAACAAGACTGTTTAATATTTCCCTGCTACCGTTCCCCAGGCGCCACTCATGCCGCGGCGAGACTTCATTCTTTCGCTTTCTCTACTTGCGTCTGACTTATTCAAGGACTCTCGAAATTCTTTGCGCTATCTCTCACAGGGATCTAACATTTTTTTATTTCAACCTTTTCATTAATTCTCCACGCATCATCCGTGACACATTTTTTCTCACAGTCGGAATTTCCGTCGCCGAAGATTTTTTTTTATCATCAAAAAAAAAAAAAACGATAATAGAAATTTGAGAGATCAATAATTTCGCTTAAGGAGAGCGGACGATCGTTTCGTGCGAAAACTGTAGAATATGCGCTGTTTGGGAAGACAGATTATCGCCAAGTGTCGGCTAATCGTGTCGGGAGGAATATATCGAAGGTATCTCGATTGCCGCGAACCCTCGATTAACGTCGTGACGCGTGTGCCGGCGGGGCTGCCGGGCTGTATCGCTGGCCCGTATAAATCTCCCACTCGAAATCTACTTAGAGCGAGAGAGCGCGCGGGAAAGGGAAGCTTTACCAAAGTCCCGGTGGCATTCAACCCCCGTGAGCAGTTTGGCTCTCACGGACAACCGGGGCGTCTTACAACCCTCCTTATCCTCAACCTCGCCTCCTCGACAGGACCCCGCGATGCCGGTAGCGTATTTCCCAAACAGACGGAAAAACTTGCTCAGGGAAAGCAGCTATCGGGCATAAACGCGGTTAGTTTCTAAGGGTGTTGTTGCAACAATATCCGATTTATTATTATATATATATTTTACAAAACTGTGGATTTGTTTGTGTGTTTGTCCCACCCTCTATTAGCAGCCAACTTCACGTCCCTACTAGCAGCCAACTTCACACCCCATTAACAGCCAACTTCACGCCGCCATTATTTGCCAACTTCACGTAACTATTGTTTGTCAACCCGGAGTGGCTAAAGTCCCAGAGTGACTATAATTTTAGCAAATTGCTGCAATTCTTCAATTAAAAAAAAAACTATAAAATATAAAATTTAACGCACTGAAACTGCAAGCGCGCGAAGCGCCCGAGCCACAACAACCTGCTAGTTATATATATATTTTACCAAACTGTGGATTTGTTTGTTTGTTTGTCCCACCCTCCATTAGCAGCCAACTTCATGCCCCTATTAACAGCCAACTTCATGCCGCCATTATTTGTCAACTTCACGTCCCTATCAACATCCAACTTCATGTCCCCATTAGCAGTCAACTTCACGTCCCTACTATTAGCCAACTTCACGTCCCTATTGTTTGTCAACTCGGAGTGGCTAAAGTCCCAGAGTGGCTATAATTTTAGCAAATTCGTACAATTCTTCAATAAAAAAAAACTATAAAATATAAAATTTAACGCACTGAAACTGCGAACGCGCGAAGCGCGCGAGCCACAACAACCTGCTAGTTATTTATAATTCACTGTAAACAATTTTTTGTTTTAATATTTGAATTTTCTTGGAGTAAGAACTTGGGTTGTTTAGGAAAGCTCGTAGAAGTTTCGTCAGCGCTCCGCAGGCCGCGCATCCTCGTCGAGCTCCGCGTCCGGATAACCTGTTGGATAAAACGTGCGAAACATTCGAGAAGTTTTCGAAGAAAAACGATACCGGAATAAAGCAGGAACCAAGATCTCCGAAGACCAATAGGAAAACGTTTAAGCTGTAGCAGCGATAAACTTCTTTCGTGCTCCACCTCGCGTTTCTTCGCGGAATCCGGTCGTCGCTCAGCCACATAGATTTATCCCTCAAATTGAAAAATGAAAATTCGGGACTTCTCGTGCATTGGAGGAAAAGGAAAATTATTCAGTCGCACAAAAAATCATTGATTATTCCTGAGAATTATTGTGAATTATTAATTACTGAAAATGATAAGAATTGCACAATTTTTCGAAAAATCTGCGTATCATTCAAAAAGGATAATATATTTTTTAGTGAATTTCCTTGATCGTTGAGTCATCCGACTCTTGTCCAAAGTGACAAAGCTTAAAATGATATAAAAATACATAAATATATCTAAAAAAAATTATTAAATTTAGGGATTCGAGTCCTTCTGATTGAATCTGCTCGTACGCTCGTGTGCGACATTTTTCGCGGTCAACTCTCCCTCCAAGGATTCAGCGTCGACCTGCCTACCGTCGCAAACACTGTAAAGCAGTTTAATTGCAAATATGACGTTACGTATACGTATATCAAATTATTCAAACATCCGTGGTGTCTAGCGCAGTGCTGAATTATTGCGGGATTTATGACGTCGCATCGCCACGCGCGGCGGGCTTTTCGAGGGGGGGTCGTGCGGGGGGGGGGATTTCACAGGGATGGGAGCTCGTCGGTTACAGAGTCAACCACCCCGACGCCGGCAGTCGATGAATAGTCGGGCATACAAGGGATGACATCTCTGCACCCTAACGCAGCGTTGTTCCGCGGCATTTCTCCCGCGAGTCTTACCGCCTCTCGTGTGTTACATACTCATTCGCCACGCTTCCTCCGGCCTCGTATTTAATCTATATTTAAGCAATTGCCGGTATCCGGCGGAGGCGTGGGGGTCATTAGTTCGGCGCCTCGCGAGCAATATCCTCGCTCGCCCCACGCCGAGGCGTCGCGAAACTGTTACGAAAACCGTCATGGGGGGCGGCAAGCGAGAAGAGCCCCCGGCTACGAAATACGAGACTCTGCGGCTTTTCCAACCTCGTCTCAAACTTACACACTACCTCACGAGACATCCGTCCTTGCTACGCGCACTAATGATAATTAGAGTGTTAAGAGGAAATAGTAGAGACTCTCTGTTTGTCAGACTCTCCCCCTCCACCTCCACCCCCCCCCCTCCTCCGTCGTTGCCCCGCCCCCTCGCGGGGGGAAATAAGGATTTCCAAATGTAATTACACGCCGGTGCGTCAGACTTGGTAAATTTTCCGGGCCATGCCCGAGACAAAAGTTTTGGAAAATAATTCATAGAGTCGTTGTGGCTGAGTCACTCCGAAGACAGTGAAACACAAACGCGGGGAAGAAAGAGGCATTAAAAAAATAAGCGATTTCATAACTTTGAGAAAGATAAATCAGTTTATCCCAAATTCTTGAAATACCGGTTTCGATTTCGTAAGACGATTTTTTTTTTAGGGTACAATATGCGGAGACGTTAAATTAAAAAAAGGAGAATGTACGCCGTGAGAGGTGAAAAAGTAGCGGAGAGTCGGGCGGCTTTTCCTTTCGGAATGTTTCCTTTTCGGGCGGTGCGGTACGCGCGAGTTCGCTCCACCTCGGGTGGTCGTCGTCGGGAGGGTGCCGGCCCGGGGTTTCGGAGGGTCGTTTGTTTTATAGATGAGGAGACGGTATTTATTATATGGACGATAAAAGGTGTCACATTTATCTCGAAGTTTACCCACTCCCGAGACAACGGCGACCTCCGAGCGGTCGGGACGAAGAATCCCCGGACGGAGAGACGGAGATAGGATGCATTTTTTTGGAACTAAAAGCCCGAAACGTTCGATTCGAAGAAAAAAAAAATTGAAAAACGTCTCCGTAATAAAAGTTAATTCGTCAAAAATGTTGCATCATTTAAGCGAACAGCATACTCAGGAGTGTATTCACGTCCGACGGGTTTGGCGGTCGGGCAAAGAATCCCCTGACGGAGGAACGTGGATAAGATGCATTTTTGAAACTAAAATCCTTAAACTTTTGATTCAATGAAAAAAAAAAAAAAATTGAAAAACCTTGTTTTCCTGACGAAAGTCAGTTCGTAAAAAATGTCGCTTCATTTACGCGAACAGCATAGTCGGCGGTGTATTCGCGTCCGGTGGGTGAAAATTATCACTAATAAATCAAGGAACTCCGCAGCAATAACCGGCGCGGCAACCCACCCCCTCTGATGACATATTTCGCAGTGAACTCTCGGCAACCGCGGTGCGGAGCCGGAGAGAACAGTATCGAGAGCGACAGGGGTGCCCGGGAGAACATTGGAATGAGCTAAAACAACGCAAACGACCTCGTGACGTACACGGTGCTTTATTTTATTGTGCTCTTCTGGCAGCTGCTCGCGGTAAATAGCGGTGCAATAAATAACTCGGGAAGACTCAATGATCCCCGAGAGTGTGCGGAAGTTTTGCATACGCGGAGGTTTTTGTGAAGTTTTTCGACTGCCGGGGCGGAAACCGGTCCGTAAGGAAAACTCGTAAAATTGTAAAAAAAAAAAAAAATTCTGCCGATTAGCAATTTAGCAAAAATTAAGCGTCCTTGCCACAATTTCGATAGCGACCCTGACGAAGAAAGGGAATAAAAAATAATTACGATTTTGAGAAGTATATCAGAAGAATAATAAGGGTGGTGAACAATCCGGATAGGGAAAGGATTGCAGGTTTTCGACGGATTTTAAGAGCATAGGTGGCCCTCGCGAGGGTGGAAATCGTAGAGATCGTAGGGCGAACGATCGAGCCCGGAATGAACGGTGTAACATATAACCGAAGGGCTGGAGGGTGGTAAACTGGTAGACGAGGAGAGGGAGAGAGAAGGAAAATTAGCCCAGAGGGACTTCTTAACAACTGTAAGAAGCAGGATGGGATCTCCGGCTTTTGCGCGCAGCTAACCACCCTTGCGAGACACAATCCTCCGCCCTCTTATGCCTCGGTAACTCTGTCGAATTTGTAGTTAAGGCTATAAACGTAAACCTGGGAATTCTCGGGTGCTCCCACACTCAGCCTCGTCCTTGCCGGTTTCCTCCTCGTCCTCTTGTTACCTTACGTACCCACTCTCGCCTCTTCGAAGTTCCGACCCCCTTTTGTACCCGGAATAATCTCACATTCGCAACGTGTCTGCCAGGGCAGCTCATGAAAATATTTAACACCAACAAACGTGTGCCTAAAATTCGGCCATAAAAGCCAAAGTGGGAAATTTTTATTTCAAATTTAATTCATTTTTTACCTATTTAAATATAGGCATTTATAGGCATTTTTATTCTTCGAATACCGGGGACTTTTTCCCGATCTGCGTCATCAAAAAAACAACACTTCAAGGTACATCTGTGCACCCAGAAAAAAATTTTGTTTGACGGCCAACGTTTATTAAGATTGAGTAAAATATTTATTTGATTTAAGTAACTATTTACTTAATTTAAATAAATATTTATTTAAATCAAATAAATATTTTACTTAATCTTAATAAACGGTGGCAATAAACGGTGGCCGTCAAATAAATTTTTTTTCTGGGTGCGAATTTTGATTATTGTGAAAGGAAAAAAATCCTGGGCACAAGGGAGAGCCTTTAAAAATAAATACATCTTCTTTATTTGTTTTTATGCCACTAGGCCAAGTACCAGAATAAAAAGATAATTCTCTTGCAGTGCAACACCGCACACTGGCCACGCTCTCATTGTCGGGCGCTCGCACACTCAGTCACGTCGTTATCGGTTTCCTCGGCTGCTCGTTACCGAACATACCCACTTTCGCTTCTTCGAAGTTTCGACCGGCTTTTGCACCCAGAATAATCTTGCATGCATTAGCACCGTATCTGTAGTCGCAGCGCATTAAAATATTAAAACCAAGGAACGTGCATACCTAAAATGCGGCCAGAAAAGTCAAACAGGACTTAAACTAAATGTTAATTTTTTCCCATAACTTGATCTTTCTCTTGTAAACGAAAATACAAAAAATTGCATGTTCCTAGACTTTAAAAACTCCGTTTTTGAGCTACCGACAGTGCGTCTCGGTTCCGAAGAACCGTACATTACGAAAGAGAACGGAAAAAAAATAAGAAAAAAAATCTGCGCTGGGCACAAGGGAGCGCGTCGAAACATAAAAAGATCGCTCTCCTTACAGCGAGACACCGCACACTGGCCACTCTCTCATTCCCGTGCGGCAGTTCGTTTCTCCCTTCTTTGTTCTCCCGGTTCGCCCTCCGATTTATGGAGCATTCGGTACATTCGATATTTTTCTATTGTCGATCGTCCTATTTGTCTTATTTATGTATCTTTTAGCGGAGGGAAAAGAGGGATCGGAGGGTGGTGCGAGAGCCTTGTCCAGCGGAACGGATCCGTTCGGAGGATGAGGTGGAGCAGATCGAAGGCGAGCTACCGTGGAAAATCCAGCCCCGTTCCATCTCCGCACCCTCGGACCCCCTCTGGGCTACCAGTGACCGGACGGTAGATTTTCCGGGGCTTTGCTCGGCCGATGCAAACACTCCCGGCACGTCGGGTATATTAAAACGATATATTCGCGTATATACCACGGCTGGGACACCGTGTGACTCGCTTTATAACTCGCGCATTAAAGCGTAGACGGTACTCTCTCGGACGACTTCCGGTTATTCATTATTACTGGTTGATTTCTTGTTTTCTTTTATTTATTGATTTTTTGTTTTTGTTAAATTCCGAAAATCTTTCTTATCAGCTTTTGCTCGATGACTGGATTTAGGCATTAAATTTTTTGTGTTCTTCATTTTACGGGAACGACGAATAAATATGAATATGGTAAACAAGTAAACAAGTACTGCTTGATTTTGTCTTTTTCTTTTTGTGAAAATTACGAAAATCTTTTTTTTTTTATCAGCTTTTGCTCGATGAATGTATTCAAGCGTACGATTTTTCGTTTTCATCATTTTACCGGAAAGACGTACAACCATGAATATGGTAAACAAGAGAACAAGATGTAGAGTGAGGAGTTGGTTTAGTTCGTCGACTTGCGTAAGATACGATTCGGGGTATATCGGATATCATGCTGAATGCATGTGTCCTAATAAGGACAATTTATTTTTTAAAAATACGAAATCAAGCAGTAATAATAATTACTGCTTGATTGGGACTTTGCAAAAAAAATAAATTGCGAAAATCCTTTTTTATTTGCTTTTGCTCAATGAATGGATTCAGGCGTGCGATTTTTCGATTTCACCATTTTGAGGGAAAAACGGATAAATATGAGTATGGTAAACAAGCGAACAAGATGTAGAGTGAGGGGTTGGTTTAGTTCGTCGACTTGCGTAAGATACGATTCGGGGTATATCGGAGGACATATGCTGAACGGGATTAGACCATAGGTCGTTTGGGCAGCGTGTTAATACGAAAACAATTACCGGTCGAGAAACTACCCTTCCCAGAAGGAGAAGCTCGACGACGCCTTGGTCGGACCTCGAGAGTCTCCTTGGTTAAGCTCGTAGCCGAACGTCTGAAGGGAGAAAGTGCCCTCTGAGGTTCGGTTGAGTTTCGTGATTCGAGGGTCCACGTGCCCCCCCCCCCTTCTATCCATACGCCTGGCCGGCATAGCGTCCCCAGAGGATTCTCTCCTACGACCGAGGGCTTTCTAATTAAGATCGTTAAACTGCTATGAAATTCAAATTACCCTCTCGGTATACGACGTCCTTATATCCCTATCCGATCCATCTGCGGACACCGCACTGGGCCGGCGATGCGTCCGTGCCGCGTATCCTCGAGCGTCTTTGAAATTCTATGAAGAACAATTAAACTACACACAAATCTTAAGAGCTTTGTACTTGGGTGTCTACACTTCGACGACTAATTGCGCGCGTTACTTATCAAAGAGAAAAAAAGTTAATAGTAAAGGTTGTCGCATGTGAATAGCTAATACACAGAAAAAAAATATCATTGAATCAAGTAAAATTTTCTTGCGGGCTGCCAATGAAGTAAAAACGTTGTTTCAATTCTACTCTGAATTCGTACAATTTCATACCGGATTGAAACGACAACATGTCACCTTGACAGTCTTGAGTAGAATTGAAACAAACATTTTTTTCTTCGGCAGCCCGCAAGCAATTTTTTTTTTCAGTGTAGTCAATAATAGAATCTATAACAGCGATCGGCGTCGCGATCGTTTACGAGATTCAAAATTTGAACATCCTTCGACGTTCAATTTTATCACAGATGAAACAGACAATTTTTTCCGAACGTAATCGGTATCAGAAAAAATCTTGAGAGTTTTGTACTTGGGAATCTACACTTTGGCGACTAATTGCTTGAATTACTTATCGACAACAAACGAAAATTAAGATTCGACTGATAGGATGTAGGAAAGGGATTGTAGTACGCGATCTGGTAATAATAGTGGACGACGTCACGATTGTTCACGAGATTCAAAATTGCAACGTACTTCAACGTTTAATTTGATCATACATAAAAGGTAATTGAGATTTTACTAAACGTAGTCTGATTGATATCAGAAAAATTGCCATATGTTCAATTTTGTCATGCGACGCGGGTTCAGGAAAGGCAATTCTATTAATTTTTTTTGTTGCACAAGATGCAATTCAATGGATTTTAAGTAGTCGAATTGTGAACAACCTCTTTGGGAATCACCAGTGCGACGAGCGCTGTAGGGGAATATGATTCATCGGCTGGAACAGTTCAATAATACCGATATTCCGTGAGCAAGTAATCAGTAACCCTCTGCATATTAGCATAGATTCAATAGCGGACGATAGATAAACCCTCGGCGAATCTTAAGGTGTTCGAGGTGGGTTCCTCCGAAACGTCCGATAACCGGTTCCACCCCGCTTGTAAGTTAGCCTGCGTATCTCCGCAGGCTGCTGCAGGAGTTCGTGGCCGGCGTCGGGGAGTAAGCGATGTCCCGCTTACTCCGTTTTCGAGGAAGCATCGAGAAGGATGGTTCAAGGCAGGCACGCGTCCCTTCTATTAAATTAACGTAAGACGAGGAGGGCGGAGGGTAGCGAAGAACTAGCAGCTCGCCTCCCAGACACTGGGTCAAACGGGATCAAATCTCGCATCTATGTCTAACCCACCCTCAGAGGGGAATCGGAACGTTCGCAACCGGCAAATCCTTGGATCATCGCCGTGCAATAAAACTTGCCACTAAAAAGTCCATCGAAATTGGTCCAAAGTATTCATATTCGTTCGAAAAGCCGACATTGTTTGCGTGACTTTGAGGAAAAAATTAGAAAATTGAAAACTGGAATCATTGAAAAATTGGAAAATTGAAAACTTGAATCATTGAAAAATTGGAAAATTGAAAACTTGAATTATTGAAAAATTGGAAAATTGAAAACTTGAATCATTGAAAAATTTGAAAATTGAAAACTTGCATCATTGAAAAAATTGGAAAATTGAAAACTTGAATCATTGAAATATTGGAAAATTGAAAACTTGACGCATTGAAAAATTGAAACATTTTAGACAGATCGATTCAATTTCAATTGAAAATAATTTTAAAAGATCGACATACATAAAAGAAAAATACGCCTGAAATCCCTGTCTTTGGATCAGCGTAAGTTTGGTGTTCGACGAAATCTTCGGTGTATCGGGCTAAAGAAAAATTAATAATCTTTATTGATTCATCCGCGTGGTTGGATCTAAACGGGATGTAGGGATTAGGGGTGCGCCGGAGCGAAAGTTGGGACGAGATGACGAAACCCGCGTGCGGATAACGAGAGTGTGTGGATATTCGTAACGGAGAATCAACCCGCACATGTGACGGTCTCCTCGTAACGATCCTAGCGCGAGAGCAATACAGAGACGGATCTGATATTCGCACAGTCGAATAACACGGAACAGTCGAGGATCGAATAGTGGTAGCCACCCTCATGAAATTTTCGAAATATTCTGTCTCGACGCTTTCTGTAAAAGGTTCTGGTTTTATAAGAGACCTTAATCGAAACACATTTATTTTTATATACGAAATTTACTCCGCCGGAGCGGAGACGTCGCGGGTGCCACCCCAAAAATTCTTCAAAATTACGCTCATCCAATTTCGGAAACTGGGGGGCGAGACGAAGAAATCAGCAAAAATTTCGTAAAACTCATTGATATGAACCGCAAGCTCCAAAAGCCGTAGGGGCGGACTGCTCGATGCTAACTTTAAAGCGGATAATACATGGCGAAGAATACTAAGAACATAATAGGAATTAATAACACCAATCACTCGATTTGATTTTCGACCATTGATTTTTTTTGTCATTTAATAATTAATTCAATTTGATTTTTAATGCTGGATTTTTTAGATTGTCATTTAATAATTCATTCAGTTCTTGGTTTTACATTTGTGGTCGAAAGTTTTCGAGACGGAAGAAAATTGTATGAGAAATACAGAAGCGATAATTGCGAAGCGAAAGCTTCGATCAAATCCGACCCAATATCGATGTAATTTAATCAGTTCTGGGATTGCATTTTCTTGCTCAATAATTCAAACAGCAAGACGGGCGGGGGGGGGCGGGGGGGGCGGGCTGGGGAAACGAAATGGTAGTTAATTGGTAGATGCATGACAATTCCCCGCACATTGGCTGCCGGTGGTCCATCCTGGGGGGTAAGAGAGCCGGTCGATGTCAGTGTTTTTGAGATAAGCAAGTGGTGCTGGTCGGACGGAGCGGCAGCGGCAGGACAGAAGATAGGATAACATAGAGGATTCCTCGGGACGATTTTAGTCGAGGACTAGGGCTAGTAGTCGAAACGTCGTACGAATTCGAACGAAGAAAGGGTGTGTCGGACGGCCGTGTCCTGTCATGTCCGATAGCGATATACCACTTTCGAGGTTCTCTTGGCTCTCCGGTTTCCCTTAGAATTTCGTTCGGGCAGGCAACTCTCCGTTCTCTAATTGCATAATAGGATGCCCGCATGTAGGGGGGCGGGTGGAAGGGATGAAGGCTCCAGACGGGAGGGGTGGACGACGAGAGACTACGACGACCCCGTTCCGGTCGCGGGCCATGCCGGCCATGGGGGACGATGAAATGGGAATCAACGACGCAGCCTCAGCGTTTCGGGATCGCCCGGGGGCCGCAGAAATATCACCGGAAAGGCATTGACAACGGCAAGACATTTCGTAGCCCCGATTAATTGCCAGCTAATTCAACCAACTTTGCAAAAAAAATGCAAAAAAAAATCCACCAAGTAGATTTTTTAAAAATAATTTTGGCCACTTAAAAATAAGAGCAGTTTGTTTAAGGAGGGAGTCTCGCTGCGCGCTGACTTCGCATAAGTTCGACAACAATAAGAAAAAATTGCAAGTACTTCTTGATGGTGTAAAAATCCGAAAAAAATCATGTATACTAAAGGTACTGAGAAGATTAATTTTGCATAATAGTAATTGCAAAATGTTATTAACAAATTCATCAAAAAATTAATTGGTTA